>WAAD01022374.1:26000-78501 GCA_013389945.1 Fregata magnificens
TCTAATTTTATACTATTAAAAGTTTATATATTACGTTCCCAGTTAATATGCAGAAGAACAAATCACAGCATCTTTAAATGGGCAGTCCTTTAGCTTTTCTCAGCAAGGAATCCCAAAATTGTTTAGCCTTGACAAATTTTACATACGTAAAGATGAACCAATCAATCAGTGTATTTAATGTCTAGTGAATCTGAAGTAAACTACTGCTGAAACATTGTCAAGACTGGATCTTCAGGGTTAATAAATAAGTGGAATTATACTTAAACACTGTGAAGAAACAAATTCTGAAAAGTTCTATCATTTTCTTTTCATTAAGAATGAAACTATCCAGTGTTTTCACTATCTCTCCAAAAATATTTATATTATTATCTCACATGAGACAGCTATTGTAACAGCACTGCTAACATTCCCATGCCAAGGAGTATTCTGATTAATCAGGGACAGTGGAGGAGGTTTATGCAATGAAAAAGTCTGGTACCATGCTGTTAATGTCACTATAGTCCAATTGTTAACAGTTCTTCTATAAATTATTTAATATGCTAAGGATAACTAATGTGAATGCTTCTCAATGTGCTTATTTGTTATATGATAAAGACCATAAAAAGAGAGGACACTAACTTTGGTATTTGCAGTGACCATATCCATTTTCTTTCCCAGACTTCACTGTCCTCCAGGATTTATTGCAATGACCTGCAGATTAAATGCTGAATACCATAAAGCTCTCCTAGTAGAACTCATCTAGAAGGTACTTTTGGAAAACAGAGGTATGCATATTTTCACACTTATTCATATAGCTTCAGCTAGCTTCAAAAAGAGTAGTGATTTAGAAGGAGAATCAGTGGTCCACCTAGTCTAAAAACTAGAGAGCATGTTTTGGATTCTGAGGCAATCCTGAATTTATGTAACAGCAAGCATAGGTGTTTCTCTGGTGCAGTGTCGCTGATAACCACTGGAGGCATATTTTCTTCCAGCTGTGTTCACTCGGGCTTGAAGGCACAGGACAGCCTTTACTCTGATAGAGCTGAGACCATCTACCTCTACGTCCAGCTTTAGGCTGATGCTGTCAGAAAGCTCCATAGCACCAGTGATCCCTTGAAGCAAGCCTAGCACAAGAGGGCTGTGAATAGTGGAACTGATAATGTCATTTAAGTGACATGGAAATAGAGAAAAAAGCAAATACTAGCAGCAATGGAGGGAGAAACATAATAGTGTGGAGAAAATGTAGGATAAATCCCTCTGGTATCAGTGCCTACTGTCCCACATGCTGGCCAAGGAAGTTGAAAGGCATTTCTGTATTTGCACAGTCTTTGCCTGTCAGTAGATAATCTTACGAAGAGCATGTTCCCCAAACCTATTAATGACTCTGTCCTGGCATTCAGAAAATGATACCATCATTAAAATGAGTAATGTCAAAGATGAGGCTTAGGTCCGATTGCAAGTCTTCTGCACGCACAGGGAAGAACTGTTTGTGTGTAACAGATGTGCATCTCCACTGGAGTCTAGTCAGGTTCCACTTTGGATTATAATTAGATATTTTCCCAACTTGGTTCTTACCAACTCTCTACTTTTCTTCTACCAAAGGATTCTCCCCCTCCCCCCAACCATGAAAAGAAGTAGAACGAGTACTTGTCTGTATGGTTATTTTCATGTAGTTAAAACTTGTGCAAAAGCAAGGCTGTTTAAGATGACTGATAATATATTCTTCTTTTTCACTTGCACAGATAGAATCCATTTGGGAAGGATGTTCTCGAGGCATAACAAAGATTTTGAATACCTAAGTAAGAGACAGATGTGCTCAGATACCAACAAGACATGAAAGAGATTAAAAGCTGTCGCCATTAAAAGAGAAATTAGTTACGTGAGCATTCTGCAATTTCCTCAAATCCCTCACTCTCCCAAATTAAAAACCAGACACGCTGCCTAATTCAAACACAAAAATACGAGGTATGCCTTCATCTAATGGCAAATTAATGCTGTTGCATCAAATTGACTGAAAAGTAAAGAGGTGAAAGAAAAAGGAATAACAATTATACCAGCTTAATGTGATTTCTCTCTTTTCCAGCTAAATCAGGATTTAAAAGAACTTCTAATTCCATCACTGATAGCAACATAATAGTAAGGCTACAGTGCATGAGAAATTTAAATTACTCTGAAGGAGTAGGTTCAATATATAGCCTGTCCCTAAAAACTGCTATTGCTAGATGCAAACAGAGGTCACAAAAAAGCCATGGTAGCCCATGTAATTTCTAAAATTGAGAGAAGAACTTGCTGCCACTGTAAGAAAGAGCAAAAATCTTGCTGAAGTCTATTGAAGTGGATGCAATTATGCTGTACTAGGTATTATGCATCACTCTGCTTGTCAACTGGATAGGGCTGCTTTCATAGCCACAAGAAGGCTCTCATAAACACACTGACGTTCCCCTTCCAGTCTTGACTCAGAGAGGGATTGTTTCAAGTCTCTTTTATGGTATCTTATATACCCAAAAAGAAAACTTTCAAATTTGGAAAATTATAGATTAAAGGTTGTCTACATGCTTTCGATGTGTTTGCATTGTGCAAACAATCTGACAAATCTGACAACAGATTTTGATGCAGTCTTTATTGAGATTACACTTTGTATTTTAACCTTTGCTTTAGGGTCTTTGTTCCAGTCCCTCCTTTTTCCTGTTTGTTTGGCTCTTCCCCGCAGCTTCATTCCAGTTGTGTATGTCAGAGAGAGAGAAAGAGAGAGAGAGGGAGGACCTGATGTTGATTTCTATGGCCAGTGTCACTCCTGCACTTAACCGGTAGAAGATCCAAATCAGGGAAAGCCTGGCTTTTTCTGCCAACCCAAGATAAACTAGGTTCAAAACAGAATTCATAGTGGAAGAAAATTAGCTCCTAATTCTAACACACACGTGCAAAATGAAGCTAACATCTACGTGTGAATATATTTCTGTGTGGGAAAGTCAAAATCCATATCCTTGGGACCAGGCTGATCACTGTAAAAGTGACTGCTCCATGGCATGGAGCCCCGCAGTGATATATCTGTAAGAATATTTGATATGATGAAACAATATTATAGTCCATCTCCCTCCCCTAGTTCCTAGAACAACTGCAATTTTTTTCTCAAGTGGACTAAATGTTATTTTTTATATGTATAAATGCATGTATATTCACACACGCACATGTATATTTTTACACAGATACACCTTCAGCACACCTGCCCATAGACATACACATATAAAAGTACTTCATCATACACATTCAACATCTGCTATTAGTATTATAACCAATGTTATATTACTATCTATTTAACACTTTTAGATACATCCAGATACCCGCACTACATATAATATGCATACCATTATTTTATAATGGATTATCTCTAACAGATTGTGATTAGAAAAAGTATTATATGTTTGGAAGTGTGACATAGAATTGGATGACTCAGCTGAAACTCTGGCCTTTGAAAATGGTTGTACAGGACATTGCTGTAAAAAGACCTGGGGTGCTGTGTGGCCTCGGGGCGCGCTGATACTGGTGTCACTGCTGGAGCACCAGTAATGCTGCACCACTATATCTATGCCTATACAGACACTACAAACATGCATGTTGCTTTAGAAACTTTAATAAAATTCTCATCGTTAGGAGCTTTGGTAAATAGAAAGTTAAGACATAGCTGGTAAAAAGAGGTTATACAAAGAATGTGTTTTCTGAGACTTTTTTTCTAGATTAGAGTTAGCTAGAAGAAATTGCCAGTTTGTGGTAATTTTGCTGGAATAGTTCAATTAAAAAACCTATAAAAATTAGAAACATTATGGTTTTGTTTCTTTACTGAATTTTCTTAAGATAGTATTATTTTCAGTTTGAACTTTAAAAAAAAAATATTTGCCAATATTTTTGGAAAACTATTACTTCCAGTCGACTTGCACTTACACATATTATGCTCTAGCAAAGCAGAATTCATTATTCTTGTAGCAAATGAAATGTTTAAAATATCAGAATCCTGCATTCAGAACTGAACAGACTATTGAAAGACAGCATTTACAACACTATACAGTTTAAAATAAAAATCTATCAGCTTGGCACCTGGGATGGATTAGCATTTTTGACATAAACAATTGTTCAAGTGCAATTCTTATTATTATCCTTATTTCCCAAAACATTTCAGAACTATTTTTAAATGAGTAGGAACTGCACTAGAAACACTTGAATCTCTTATATAAGTCAACTGCATTTCCTTTTGATGCAATCAAGGTTGGCCTAAAAAATATACTTTGTCTGATACACAGAAAATAATTGGAGTAAGACAGACTAAACACATTGCCAAAAACAATCTACCAAAAAAACAGAAAGCTTTTCTGAACTCTGTGTAATGGTGCTGCCATTCTAACCTGTCTGGAAAATGACCAGAGGTAAAACAATAGTACTTTTAACTTCTCTTGTCTATGTTAGAAAAAAACCCCCTTAAAATAAATCAACCATCTAAAATGATATAAAAGTATGAACACAGAAATGTGATAAATATTTTGGTACAATGTGTAGCACTGCAACATTGCATGAATTTCATGTGGAATTTCACAGATGAATCTACCCCCAAACCCATCTATTAATTAAATAAGGTTAAAAACAAGGGTGATTTCTGGAGCTGGTGATGAGGTCTGACATGAGGCAGTGTCTGTGCTATGGGTGGATGCCTTCCTCTCCGGTTGCCTGAGGACAACCTGCCTGAGCCCCCCAGGCTGCCTTGTGGCGCATGGATTTTTCTAGACGTTTCAGTGGAAATAAGTCAGCCAGGCTCCATTGAACAAGACGAGGACCAAGAGCCCTGGCTGAGGCTCTGGCCAATATCAGGGGGAATAATCCTAGTGATGTGCTAATGACGGTGGTCTGGTTAATGCTGCCCTGCACATCTAGCATGTCTTTCATTCCCATACAGTCATAATGATGTTTCTATTAAACTATAACCTGCACCTCTCCCTTACGAGACATGAAAGCATTGTCAGGCTCACATTACTACTTCAATTTCCTCTTTTTCCAGTTTTCCACCTTTTTCTGCTGCCTGCTTTCTCTGAACTGCCCCAGCACGAAACCACCAATTTTTCCTGCACACTTTTAGTCCTTCACCGTATTACAGGCACCCCCCGCTCAGCCCTGCCAGCTTCTGCAGAGCTGATGGACCTGCAGGATTCAAAGGCGTGATTTCAGGCCAATAATCATCAACTGCTGATAGCCTTTGTTTATTGAGACTTGTTATTTTGTGTACATACAGGTGGAATAGAAAAGATTGTGAATAACAGAGCAGCAGCAGAGCAGCAGCATAACCCAGCATGCTTCATGACTTGCTATTGGCCTATGAATAAATTCTCAAGGAACAGACCTATCAAGAAAAGAAGAGGTGTCCAATATTATCTGACTTTTCCTCAGCAGTGCCACAGGTGATGCTCAGTATGGTAAAGAAAGTGTCAGTAAATACTGCATAAAATGATGCTGATTTTAATGCAGAATAAATCAGCTGAATACAAGAATTTTAATTTCCTTTCATTAGGAGCTGAAGAAGAAAGCAATACATCAAAAGGAGTGAAAGTGTCGGTGTTTAAAAGTTCTCTACTCACATCACTGTGCTCAGACCTTTCTCGCAGAACTCCTTTTCTTCTTTTCTTTAGTACCTGGCCCTCCCCTCTCTCATCTCCTTCTACAGGCACAAACACATGCATATGAACACCCACTCTCCAGCCATCTCTGAGCATAAAATTACTGCCTTTTCTCCCTGCCTTCCTGCAGAAGAAAAACAAATTGTCACATCTTCAGGTCCAGCAAATCCTAGTCCGGTCAGTTTTCTCCCAGTCCTGTACCCAGCCTCTAGAGATGGGACCCTCTTCTCCGCCACCCCCAGTCATCCCCTGAGATCGATAGCTGAGACCTGGCAAAACTCCTGAGCTCCAATCACCAAGAATTTGTCTAGCTCCTGTACACTGTCCTCGCTTATCTGGGCATGACGGAGGAGCAGTGTTTAGGAGAGCCTGGCTCTGCCGCCGCGGCACCACTCCCCTGTGGTATCTACTGGAAGAGGAGATGAGCAGAAGCAAGTGCTGCCTGGGCAGCTCCCTGCTGCTGCATCCACAGAGCATACGGTAGCAGCATTGCATCTCGAGCTCCACGTGCATTAACCGACTCAGAATAAATATCGCACTTATGTGACTGCTGGAGGGGAGAAAACTTTCGTGGGGTGGAGAGAGGAAAGACTGGATGAAATTTTCCAGGGGCTTCTCACTTTTCATCAGGATTAACTTCATGCCCGCCTACTGGTTTGAAAAGTGCTCCTCATGTTATTGAGAAATTTTCATTACAGATTTTTAAAAAAACAACACATTTTTTAAAATGTCAGAATCATCAATTTCAAAGAGGCAGTTGCATAAGTGCTGGAATAAACTTTGCTCTTCTGACTGAGGCTATGTGAACAGCTAAACAGGGTGAGATGAGAGGCACGTCTGTGTTAATATCCTGATTCCAGCAATAGACAGTGAAAGATGCTTTAGAAGTGAAATCATAACAAAATTGCCTGAAAAGTCTCTGTAACCTCCATTAGTTAAAGGTTCACAAAGCTCCTGGAATATGATTTATATGCTTGGAAATGTCTCTTCATCTCTAATGCAACTCTGGATATTTTTACTTTATGCCGTGCATCAAATGAGAAACTCAGAGCACTGACAAAAAATTGATCTACACGTGATTGAGCACAGATTTCTGTTTTAATCTATACTGCACAATTGGACATATCAGTAGTCAGCCTAAATATCTTAAGCTGAGCTCCATTAGGCTTCTCTTCACTAACATTCATAGTAATGATGGGAGTTGCTAACTGCAATAATTATTGGACTTTACAAAGTTCTAAAATTACTATTTCTTCTCTTGGATGGGGAAATTCAGGTACAGGGATGTTAACTAATTTGTTCAAGTAAAATATTTGCTAACTGTCAAGAAAGATATTTCCCATTCTAAGTATACAGCAGAAATTGTATCTTAAAAGTCATTACTAAATTTATTCTTAATTTTTCAAAGGGTTTAAAATCTGCTTTAAATTTTAGCTTTAAAATTTGTGCTCAAAGAATAGTTAAGGGCAAATGAAAAGCTGAATTTCTGAACTCTCAGATTTTAATATATAGAGAGATTGTATTTGGTTGCACAGATGTGGAGGCAGAGAGGTAATTATGCATTCTTAATCTATTTAAATTTTGATACAAAATGAGCAAAAACCTGAAACTCAGCTAAATGTTTACTTTTTGTTTTGATATTTGAATGGTATAATAAAGTCCTATATTCCAAAACAACAAAAGTAAAAGAAAATCAGAGGTGGCATGGCTGATAATATTGAAAAGTACAGTTCTAGATTATTAATTTCATTAGTGCAATATGAAGTTCTCACGTTCCCTCTCATCTCTTTATATAGAAAGAAGCTCTTTCCCCGCTCCCAGATCATTCTTCTTGTTAAGCAATAAGATGTCATTATTTATTGAATGAAATGGTACATGAGAAGATGATTACTATTATTTTCAATGTATATTTTTGTCTGTTCATATAAATAGCCAAATCATGCGAGATAGATGTTAATTACATTTGATAGGAGAAAAGTTATTTCTGCAACTGCAGCATTTTTGGCAGCCACTGAGTTCATTGCACAGTGCTTACTCAACTGGCAACTTGCAAAACTTACAAAAATTGTCCTAATAAATTTGAGGATTATGACAATATATTTATCATCTCCTGGCCTATGTTAAATATCCTAACAGTGGAATCTGCAGATTTTGTACGATGGAGTTCAGATCAAAGAATGAACTTATGGGCTTCTGAGACTTGTCATAAATACTGGTTTGGTATATGACAATATGAAGAATAAAATGGGATAAAAGTACCTTAGTATGTGATAGTAGACAGAAAAATATCATTTAACATTTCTTCTGCCTTTGTATTTTGCATGCTGTAATATGTATGACATAGTTTTACTATCCTTGTCTATGCTTTTGGCCTGTGTGGCCATGTTTTCCATGGAGTCAGACCTTGAATTAATAGGAAAGTGAGGCTGCACATACTTGAATAGTTCGTGTTCCAAATACTCTCTCTGCTTTTTCACCTTTACTCTTTATATTTTACTTTACCGTGTTTCTTGATTTCTGTATGATCTCATCTGCTAAATAGACGGCACCTTTGAGCACTGGAAGATCTCTGTTTGCTCTTGTTACAGAGACATAAGGCAGCTTAGGTTAAACAGAGCGTGTACATCTTGTGTATATTGTTTGTGTTACGTTTGTCCATAAGAGACAGGATAGTTTATATTATCATAGATCATATCTGTATTATGCCCTCTCTTCCCATCAAATTGCTTCACCTTTGGCTTCTGGCTTAAAAAAAACTGTAAGTGCAGTGAAAATCTGGTCAAAGGTGAAACAGTTGGATAAAAAGACAGTAAGTGCTGTACAAGTGGAATCTGGCACGGCTGGACACGTTCAGACCTCAGCCATCTCTACTCAAACATGTTCAACTTTCTATACTCAGTGCTGGAAGAGTTGCTCTAATGGCTTAGCCATTAGAATTAACTTACTGTATATAAGCAGATCTGCTTATATATTCTATCCTGCAGAAGACTATGCGGCACACTTACATAACCCAGAACTTCACCTATTTACATGTCCAATATTTTACTGTTTCAAGTAGCAAGCACATATTATCATTCTTAGGACTGATAAACATAGATCAAAATATAGTGTCAACAAATAAGAATTTCTTTCAAAATGAAGTAAGTGCCATAAACCATGCATACTATGAGTTGTTTCCTGTGTATAAATATGGATTTTATCAAAGCAAAATGAAAGATTGCTGTTCTTTTCAGATTCCTGCTGCATTTCTGTGTATTATCTGGACTTGAAAAAAATGAGTCTTTTGAAGAAGAATCACTACAGGAAAGAAAACAAGTTACATATATTATTCAATCCTAATATCGGTATATATTTTATGGGGCCATTAATATCTGAACCAAAATATTATAAGTGCTGGAGCTGAAAACGAATTTGTAATCACCAGTATACGGCTGAACTCCACCATCAGACTTGTTATACTGTTGTTGTTTGAATGGTTAAATGAGACAAAATTAAGCCTATTAAGTTTAAAAGGGTTTTTGCCATTTCTTTTACGTGTTCATAAAACCACAAGTGTGAGCTTTGAATTAGGCTAGGGGAAACAAATATCCTTAAAATTGTCAGAATAGGGTTATTATTACAGTTATGAATCAATCACTGCTTGCTGTAATAGATGATAAGGAAAAAAAAAGGAGTCTATTAACACACTCTTAAGGCATTGAAGGAGGAATGTGGTTATTTAAGTAGGTGTCTAATGTCATTTACAACAGCCTTGGGCATTTGAGATGTTCATATGGGACTTGCAGGTACGACACAGGACTTACAAGAGACTGCTGCCTGGAAGGGCAGGAGGAGGCTAGGTGGGATCTCTGGCACTTTTAATGGCACTGGACACCTATGCAACTGAATTGCACCCCAAACATTGGTAGACTCAGGTGCTGGAGGCAACCTTTTCCTCGCTGTTGACACTGTACTTGGGGATCTGTGTTCCTTAATGTGATGCTTTGAACCACCTGAAATTAAGGTACTAAGCCTAAAGCTTGAGATAGAAGATTCCCAAAATTTCTAAATTATGGCAAACTTTAGGGCTAAAAACCAAGATATAGAGTCAGAGACCACTGAGTCCCATTGGTACTAGTAATGCAGAAACAGAATCATCCCATGAAGCGAGACAGCATGTCAGGTGAAGGCAAGATGTTCCTAAGAAACTTTTTCTAATTATTCCTGTGACTTAAAGAATATACTGTCCATTTTCAGAAGCATTTTGAAATCCACGTTAGATGCTCTGCTATAATTGCTCTTACAGTTTGTATAAATAATTTTAATTGAAGACTTCAAGGGAATAGCCAAATGACAGGGCTAAAAAGAATCAATAGCGCTCTCATACCTCAAGGAATATTTATGCAAAGTGGAATGGTTTTAATAGGAAAGATTTATATTCACTGCTTAATGAATGCTCAGTAGCTTGATAGATAGGCAACATGGACTCAAGCTCTAATTCCATATCGGGCAGAACAGATAGTGACATATGGATTTTCTGCACCTCGGGGAGAACACAAGGCTATTGAATTTCACACCAGCCAACCAAAGAAATCTGACAAGATGCACACAAAGACCTCGGACGTAGACAGTAACAGCGTGTGGTATACAAAATATGGATACAAAATTTTTAGTCTAGGCTCATCTCTGTCCTGGTTATCATTCAACGAGTACCTAACAATCTAGTGGGTACCAAAAGAATAAAAACATGAAGAAAACATTAAAATAAGAACCTCATGAAGATTAGAATTCAGTAACTTTTTGACAGAAGTGGACACTTTTCCCAGGTCTTTGGTTAACGTAAAAAGCAATTTACAGATATTACTGTGACCTCTGTAGCAAGTTCATCTTATATGAAAGTAATAAAGACAAAATAAAAGGAAAATTGATATTAGAAAAAATAGCACAAGTACTAAAAATCTCTAGTAACCTGAGTGCTATCTTCTGGTTTATCTATTTACTTACAGAGTTCAATGAATTGCCTACTTTAAAATAGGAAAAAAGGGGGATTGAAAGAGAATAATATCTTTCTGCTACCAAATTCTTCATTGCTATTAATATTCCTAAAATGCAAGTATTATTTTTACTGCCACCATCAAGCATTCAAAACCACAAGCGATATCTCTTCCCCCAGCTAAAGTGACAGTCTCAATACATGATATCAAATAAACAGTAAAATTGGCAGTTTTGTCTTTGCTTTCTGTTTGAAACCTCTTAAGTATAATGTGGTCATACTTCAGAGCTTTCCTCAGCAACTAGTGGAATAGAAACTTTTATCCTGTAAAATTTAAGCTAAGATTCACATTTAATCCCTTTAAAAAAAAAAAAAAATTAAGAGTTGCCCTTTAAAGAACTCTGGTTACATAGAGATTCAGGATAAAATTGTGAGGACTAGCAACACTGCATCAGTCTACCTGGGGAAGATTCTCAAAAGTCAGGGTTAATTTTACCCATACACCTCTTGAACAGTTTTGGCATTAGTTACCTGACATATGCAAGCTTTTATGGTGAGAAATATAAAGTGAGTTGAATAAAGTGGGATGCTGTGTACTGCACAAAGAAAAAAAAAGAAGTGCAGCCCCTAGATGTCCATTCATCTCAGCTATGAACTAGCAGGGCATCCATTAGCTCCATCCTCATGTAGGGTGTAAAGACCACAGCATTCACATTGCAGTTCCAGTCTCATGCCCTCTCAATCTCCTCTCCTTGAAAAGCCAAATTAAATTGTGAAATGAAAGAAGACTGGTTTTAGAAATCCGGGTGGAGGTTTTACCAAATGGTTACTCCTGGTTTGGCTCACAAAAAGGAAAATGTAACCGGTATCACTGGTGAAAGGTGTAGGTGTCATGGCTGAACAGAGAATGCAATGATTTTGGTTGTACATGAAGCAAATATACTGTTTCTGCTGTGTTTTGCACTGTTTCCTCAGCTGCCTGTGCTGGAGGGAGTAGTAACACAGGCAGCAAACATAACACAAATCCGTACCGACTGGCCTAACACGGGTGGGAGAAATTCTCGTTCTCCATGATGCCTGAAATATTTTTGATTATTGCTGTTAGTTACTTTCCAAACAGTTAATTTTCCTTCTCTTAACTCCATGGGATTAATAGCAACATCTGAAGAGAGAGAGATCTTCGGTCTTAGCTAGACTGAAATGGGGAGACAAAAGACCACTGCCGGTTCATATTAAACTTCATAGCTTCCAAACAAAGCAAGGTGTCAAAGGAGGTTGATAACACAAGCTGGTTTTAAGTATGCTGCTCCACTCTCACAGACCTGTCACGTAGCATAAGCTTGCAGCTGCAAGACTGACACTTGGTGAGGCCTTGGTATATATTAAAAGAGTGTTTTAGCCTGGAGGTGCATGAGGATAATGAAAAGATACTCCTTCCTCAGCAGTCCAACAAGTAGCACAATCTCCCATGTTCCTAATGCAATGCCTTAATTCTGGGAGGCCAGTCTTCCTCGTGCCACTGGATAAGGCGGTAATAGGGTGTCAGGGAGGTGAGCTAACTAAATTTCAGCCAGCTTCTGGTATTGTGGAAATGAAGACCTACATATATGTGTGACCAGTTCCTCACTGAGCTCCTGGTCAGTGAACTTCTTGAGATGACAACTGTGGTAAACAGTCAGCTACCATGGAGGGGGAGTATTGTAAAAGGGAATATTGTCAGATGAATCTGGACTGATTGCATGTGAGAGAGACTTGAGCTGATTGAAAAAGAAGATAGGTACAGTGGTGTATGGTCATGATAGGCTGAGTCCTGTAGTGATATTCTGACAGTATTCACATTCCCAGATGACTATGAAACCTTTTTTTTTTTTTAATTTTAACATATTTACTTCTTTGATTGAAGGCATTCCTTGTGCATACATAGTTCACCTTTTCTGGTGTTGCTGAAACTGGACAGCTTGCATCTCATCTGATCTGACATTAGGTGAGATAATGGTTTGTTCATCTGAACTGACAATGCACAAACAGGGAACAGAACTAAGGATCTGTTTGAACTTCTAAAAATGCATCCTTTTGCAGATGTCCTCAATTCCTTCTGTCTTGAGTACTCCACTTTTTAGAGAGGTTGTGAGATATTAGCCTTACTGTGCAAAAATATGCATGAATGATGACTAGATAACTATTCCCTAAACTTAGTAACATTGTAGGGTGAGCCTCCTGATAATGCCTTTAGTTTTGTTCCTATTCAAGTGAATAACAACTTTTATGACTTTATAGATCAACAAGTGTGTAATCTCTCCAGTTTGCTTACAGTTAAAGTAATCTCAGCTTCTTGAAAAACTAATCATGTATAGAAAATTCTTATGGGTCTTGATGGTAGGCCCACAGATAGCAGCAAGGCCATGGGTCACTCCTTCCGGTATTTCTAACAGCTGGCTCACTCCCTTTGGAGATCTCTCAGGTGCAGTAGAAATTCTGAGTGGTAGATGTGGGACTGACCTCTAGAGTCTAGATCTCTAGTCTCTAGGCTTCATCCTAATACAGTCATCTAGAAGTGGTAGATGTCTACTCATACGGTAGGTGTAGACATCTGTCTTGTAGACATCTATATTTGTTAGCTGAACCTTATATTACATTTATGAATTTTTATCTCTAGAATAGATTAACTAATATAGTGAAGCTACCATTCCTAAGAGAATAACATCTAAAAAAGCCCAAGTCTGCATTGTTTACAGATGATTTAGCATCTTGGAGCAGGCCAAATGCATGCTTGGCTGATGAAATGGAAGAGCATGTTTCCCATTTCTTGATTCACACTGTTGAGCTATGACAATTCATCACAGATGTATATATGTTTCTGGAAAGTTCAACCTGCAGTGACCATAGCTATTCATCAATCAGAAGGGTCATCAACAGACTCAATTAATCACTTGTGCATCATGTCTTTGAGCTGTTTCCTGGAAACTTTCACCAAAGGAACTGGAACTTTCTGAAATGTGCAGAGTGAGAGTCTTTCCCGAGCTTGATTATGTGGGAGTGTTGCATTTTATCTAGTCCATTGAATAACCTTGAGAATTGTAGGAAAGTTTTTGTCTTTGCAGCTTGAGCTTTTATCTGACTCAGCCGCAGGCCTAAATCTTTGTTTGCCTTAGAACAGCAGTCATTCAAAATCACTCACTGTATAAAAATCTTTTCATGTAGATGCAGTCTTTTACCAGTGATGTTCACTCAGCATTTTAATGGGATACAGGAGCCTCTTAAATGCAGGCAGTATTCTATCAGCAGCGTGAGGCTTCAGACAAGACAAAGCAATGTAACCTCTCAGGAAAGAATGTGGTATCAGCTCTTCGGCTGTCTTGAGGTAGACAGAGATGCTGTGGAGTGTAATGTTCATATCCAGCAGCTTGATTGAGCTCCAAATGCTAAAACATGTCCTAGAAAGGCATTCACAGTGTTATTAACAGCCATTAGCTCACAGATGCTAGATTTACACGAGGGCATAATAACCCTTAGGAATTCTGAAACATCTGGCAAATGGGATCAGGAAAGTAATTTTGGTTGGTTTTGATTCATCCACTGAGATGTGGTTCCTCTGAGTCTGCTTGTAAGGTTTGTTGTGGGTCTGGGACAATTATAGCTACCTCATAACACCCAGCACTGGGCTCTGAGCGGTGGTGTTAGATCACCAGGACCTCAGATATCTCTTGTTGCATCTCAGTGCACTCAGTTTGCCTCATTGCTTTAATTGCTTCATAGCATCACAGCGATGCCAAGTCAATGTCAGGCAGCTGCTTCCATGTTCCAAGGGATGAAATCCAAAATTATTTCATTTTGAAACCCGCAGGTGAAATCACTGTGTTGTGATCATGTTGAAAGGGTGACAATAACACTTTACACAGATTCACCCTTCTTTTTGAATAGCATTTGTATCTGACCCCTAAATTAGGTTTTGGGTGGAGAAGTAAACCAAAGTTACAATATTAGTTTTCTATGAGCTTGTTTCTTTAACAATTAGGATAAAGTACAGCATTGGTGTCTTCAGCCTGTGGCCGAGTTCACGTAAGATGAAGGAGATGGTGCCTTTTCTTCCTTTTTCCCCCATATCTGATGCAGGCCTAAAACACTAGAATTTTGTTTACCGCTAGGCCAAAAAAAAGTATCAGCCTTGCAAGGGAAAGGCTCCAGAGTTGTATTACAACTGGGAGCACCAGCACGTGTGGTTATCCCTTACACCCAGGTTGCTTCACAGATCATAGTGCCACTGTCCTCGAGCTTTCTACTATGATGCCCTACTGCCACAATATGATATTTTGATCATTTATCAAAGTCTCCTATGACTGTCGTCACAGCTGGAGTGCACATAAATTGCACAACAACACACAGTTCTTGTCAAAAGAATAAATAAAATCTATTTTAAAAGCTCTGTTCATCATCCAATGATGCCTACCTACCAAACAAAAGGTACATATGTAATTTCAAATAGTTTTAAAACATAAGATTTTAGCAGCTTTATGAACAAAACGCTATTGATGGAACCTGGGAGGCTTTCATATCTCCAGTTGTTTAGACTGTAAAAAGGCTGAATAGGGAGAGAATCCTACTTCAGGAAGTGTGAAAAAGATTGGATATCAGGAAATACAAGCACATTGCTGAACAGTGCTTTTATAAATATTCTGACCTTAAATATCTTCTTTCATTTTACCATTATCATATTTAGAAATCATTTCAAATGTTCATAGAAACCATGTTAGATGCCACAACCATTAGCCTGAGATTCTCCAATTACTTTACATCAGAACTCTGTCACTTTTCACAAAAACGAAGACATTTGGGGCCAGAATTTATTCTGAGATATAATTTTGTACATATCGGGCTCACATAATTATAGAGTAATTATATATTTGAATGTACATTTCTGTCTTGCATTCTTAATATAGTTGAATTAATTACCTTGGAAAGAAAATCAATGTTATTTCTATGTAATTTAAAGCACATTTTTCCTATATATTCCCATCACAATCTGTGACTACAATGATCATCATCAATAGTATTATGACACCCATATTCAATTTCAACATCAAAATTTAAGTAAGTGTGGCGGGTTGACCCTGGCTGGACACCAAGTGCCCACCAAAGCTGCTCTATCACTCCCCTCCTCAACAGGATGAGGGAGAGAAAATGTAACAAAAGGCTCGTGGGTCGAGATAAGGACAGAGAGAGATCACTCGGCAGTTACCATGACGGGCAAAACAGACTCAACTTGGGGAAATTAACTTTCTTTCTTTCTTTCTTTCTTTCTTTATTTATTTATTTATTATTAACAATCCAGTCAGAGTAGGGTAATGAGAAATAAAACCAAGTCTTAAAACCCCTTCTCCCCACCCCTCCCTTCTTCCCGGGCTTAACTTCACTCCCGATTATTCTCTACCTCCTTCCCCCAAGAGACACAGGGAGATGGGGAATGGGGGCTGCGGTCCGTCCATCTCGGAACCGGCTGGCATTGGCCGTATCAGACATGGGGGAAGCTTCTAGGAGCTTCTCACAGAAGCCACCCCTGTACCCCCCCTGCTACCAAAACCTTGCCACGCAAACCCAATACAGTGAGTTGCAAGGATACTCTCTTTTCCAGAGAAAACATACACCATATGAAGAAGTTCACCAATAACCAGCCCACACTTCGGACGGATTAACAAGTAACTATATTTGAGTGCTGGATCTGAGAATGCTAAACCATGACAAGCAAGGAAAATCTCTCATGCAGTGTATCAGGTAATATGAAAAGACTAGGAAAAATGAAGTTCATGTTACTAAAATCTCCTGAACTTCAGGAAGTCTGTTGTATCCTTTGTTCACTTAACGAGCTAATTTAATTTTGCCTTTGGGAGCCAAATTGCATTAAGTTAAAATGGCAAGAAGAATTGAGAATTAAAAAGCTGATAGACTATTTTTTTTGTAAAACCAATGCCAACAATCTATATTCTACTTTTTTCTTACGTTTTACTTCTTTATAAAAATTATCTGTTTATCTATTTGGCATCAGAAACATCATGCCAGTTGTAATATAAGACCTGAGGCAAATTGTGGTGTTTTAAAAAGAATGCTTTTCACAACCTTCACACTTCCTACTTGCAAAGTCCTGGACAGTCCTACAGAATAAACTAGAGTTCAGGGTGATTTATTCTGACATACGATAGTCCAGATAATTTCTTTGCTACAACAAGAGAAGTATGAAAGGAAATTTCCAGAAGAATCATTTGGGACTATTCCACCCACGTTATTGGTGCCTGTGTGTGTTTATGTGTCTGCCTCCTGTACTGTAACACACTGAAAGGATCCTGCTCTGCTGCTGTGGTCCATCCACAGTGATCTGTCACAGGCTAGGAAATTCTCTTATCTTCACAGTGACTCTGGCCACCATGAACTTGGTTTTCTGCAGGGGCAACATAAATCCTAAACTAGCATTTCTAGAAAGCTTTGGTGAGAAACGGAACAAAAAATTATGCACGTGTCCCAGTACCAATGTGCAGCCTGGCTAGTTATCTGAGGAACAAGGACTGCTGGGGAGAGATGGTGCACAGCGACAGGGCTGCACAAACACAGGACTACAGTCACTGGTAATCAGTTGTACCAGTGGAAATCCCAATTGGACCTAAAGAACAAAAATCTTCACCATGAGAGTGTGGGATCTCTCTCCTATAAAATTTTCTAAAGTCCCATGGATGAAGCCCTGAGCAACCTGATCCAACCATGAAGTTAGCCCTGCTTTGAGCAGGAGGTTGGTGACTGGAGGTCCCTCCCAAATGAAATTTTTCTACTATTCTCTGATTGTCTACTCCTACATGAGGTAATAGCTGGTTTGGAAACTGAGTTCATTTTCCTCCAAAAACATTTCATCCATATATAGACCTGATGTGACCCCCCAAACCTATAAGACAGTAGTTTGCAATCTTTATCAATCTGAAGACATGAAAATATTTCCAATGGTGGTCCAGATCTTAAGAGCAGCTTTAAGTCTCGTCAGAGGAAGTTTCTTTTATTTAGTTAGTTTTCACAGATTCTTTATTAGTAGGCCACAGATGCCTACGTGTCCATATGCCACACAGAAAACTTTTGTTTTGATGTTTCTAATGAGAACAATGTTGGATCAGACTCAACTTTGATTATTTTGCAAAACCACCCTTTCTAAAGAAATAAATTTGCACTTAGTAGTCTGTGCGCTCTCTGCCTGCCTCTTTTTCTTTCCATGCACACACTGCCCTTGAGTAAACAGCCTATAAACCAAAGCACATCACATCCCATTTTTACACAGGAGAATGCAGAGATCTTTTCTCCCTTAAAATATTGTGAAATGGGAAAAAATAAGCTACTTGGCATTATTAGAAAGAAAAATTACAAGAAAGATTTATCTGAGAAGTTTATCTTATAGAGCAGGCGTATTACACATTAACAGAGAAAGTAATATGGAAAAATGTATGTGTTCATGGACAGAGTGAGACTCAGAAATCTATGTCTCATTCTATTTCTCATATAAAAGAACAGAGGAACCATCTTAATTACCTGTTTCCATTTTCCCATCTTGTGCCGCAGGCCCATCAGGAATTACACTCTTCACCTGGAGAAACTCATCCGGCTCATCCCCACCAATGATAGTAAATCCAAAACCCATGTTGCTTTTCTTAAGAGTTGTGCTGAGGAAAGTCCCTTTCAGCTGTGATGCATCACGGGTGAAGAGTGGTTTTTCTACATCAGTCAACACAAACAAGAAAGACAAAGGTTCTGATCTAGTCACAACACAGCGGGGGCAGCAGAGAACAATATTGGCTGACAGCAGGTGACAGTGTATGGAAATCAAGGAAATAAAGAGTGCAGGCATTCCAGGAAAAAAATATTTGTTGGTTCTTATATTAATACAAAGCTTAAAACGTATTTCTTATCTATGGCAGATTAGCCATTAGTGGGAAGTAACAAATGTTCTTTCATATTAGAAATACATTTAGAAGTAGATATTGTGTAGCTAAAATAATTACAACAATAAAAATGATCTGTGAGGTAATTTTAAAACCTCTTTCCTAACCTATAAATTCAGCTTTGTCTACAAAGTAATACATTCTCCATAATTTCCCTCCCACCAGCAATAAGGAAAATATCCCCTGAATATCTTATTCCATTTGTTAACAAGCAGTGCTAAATATTCGGTGAGCTTTTCTTTCCAACCACGTGAGGTTTTGGCATCCAACAAGTGACACACGTAACTGCTGTGCAACCTTCGCATGCCCTCTCCGCGTGCCTTGGTGTGCAGTGTGGGCGGCGGGGGGCTCCCCGTGCCTCTCTCCCATGCTGCGCTTGGTGAGGAAGGGTGGGAGGAAGGTGCAAAGTTTGTGACTTCAACTGCTCTTGCTACGCCCGCAGCAGTGGGGCTGGGCTGGCCGGCAGCGGAGGACGTACCGTGCAGCCTGCGCGTCCCAGCGGGGTCGCGCCGGCACTGGGACAGGTCGTTCACGCTGTGGGACCTCTTGGGAGCGGGGCGCAGGTGGGCGAGTTTGAGTCTAGGTAAGGTTGATGAGAAGCTTTCTACTGTTACAAAGGAGAACAAGCCTCATTCTCTGCCTATAACCTTATGTTAAAGTTCATTCATCTCTACCAATGCTGTTTGCTGCTTATACAGCTCATTTTAAGCACATTAATTTTTACGTTACCAAGAGGCTGTATTCTTGTAAACTCCTATAACACAGTGCTTGAGGCTTTTAACTTAATTGATGCTTGCTAGATGAGCTAGCTTAGAAACATACCAAACATCAATTAACGGTAATTTAGAGAAAGTACAATTAATTATTTCAGTGTTGCCAACCTCAGGTGCTCAAGAGAGAGTCGTACGTTCCCAAGAACAGAACTTATGATTTTATTTAGAAAATTACTTTGGGGCTCTTATTGTGCTTTCTGTTTCTCAGCCTTTAGGAAAAACTAGGGTCAACTCTTCTGTCTTTTCTCTGTGCCTCTGCAGGTTAGAGTATTTTGGGTGGCTCATGGATCCCGCAGCTCTGGGAGCTCGGACATTGAGGGGAGAAAAATGCTAGGAGATAGGGGATAACATTGTGAGAACTGGCAACGCTACTCTTTTAATCAGACTATGACAAAATCATTGTCACATAAACAGGAGAGCAGGATCTTTCATCTTAACTAAGATAGCTGACACGGTACTGTACCTCGGAAACCTTGGGCCTGCATAGGCTTTGTTCCAAGTTCTGCGTTGGGCATGTTATGCTGCTGTAGCTTCCTTTTTGCTTCTAGGACAGGGTTTTCAAATTGTGTTCTTCTATTTATGTGGCTGGAAAAAATTTGGTTTTGATTAAAAACTGGGTTCAGTTGGGGAAAATGATCATTTTCACAGTAGGATGCTGTATGTGACTTAGGTGTGTGTGATTAGAGAGCGAAACCATTATGGAACCCCAATGGGCCTGAGCATGCCCCTTATACTCCACACAATTTTCTTGGGGATGAGAAATGCACAATCCAGCGCACTGCTTAATGAACAGCACTGAGAAGTGTCCTATCATTTCAGTATGCTGAACTCTGCTACAAACAAGTGGTTTTGATCTATGGGACCACATATTAAATAGCAGTACTGCTGAAGCATGCTACAACGACCATTTCTCATGTCTTTAGTACAAGCATTGTTCTGTGCATGATTCAAAGGATCTGAACCAGTTTTGTGCATTATTATCGATTAGCTGTAAGTGAAATTACTTAATCACTTACAGAAAAGGTAAAGCCTAGAACACAGAGTGCTTTTATGATCGCAGCTTAGAAACAAATAGGAATAGGGAATAAATAGGAAATAAACTGAAGATGATTTCTTTTTAATTCTACGGTGTATATCTGCTCAGTGGTACAGGAAAATCAGATGTTGTAGGAACTAAGTCAGTGGTAGCTGGTAGATTAGAATTACATATATTAATATATGAAATATAAGAAAAGTTAATATACAAATTTTTTTG
This sequence comes from Fregata magnificens, assembly GCA_013389945.1. Taxonomy (NCBI): domain Eukaryota; kingdom Metazoa; phylum Chordata; class Aves; order Suliformes; family Fregatidae; genus Fregata; species Fregata magnificens. The sequence continues at coordinate 46,604 of WAAD01022374.1, forward strand.
TTTTACATTTCCTACAACAGGTCAGTAAGTACATCTCTGTCATTACACCACTAATTTTCTGTATTGTGTTTAGAACTACTATCTTAACTACATACTCTCATCATATTCTTCATTTTAATTCTTTAATTTAAAACATACATTTTGTCAATCAATGAGTAATCCTACAATCCTGTCCTGTGGTATGTTTCACATGTTTTCTGAAGAAGGCAAAACAATTTAGGAGGCTGCATTGAACAACTCCGCAAGATAGGATCACGACAGGATCACAACTGAGAAAAGGGGCTTGTGTTGCAAATGTTGTTCTGGGGGAACAAATACATCTGTACGGAAGGTCAGGTTTTCAAATGTGTCACTCCCTGTTTGCTCTCACTGAGCTACTATGTATTGAGGAGTTCTGAAAATCCAATCCCAATCATGGGCTTTAAGCACTTGGAGAGGTGACCTGGGAACTTTTGAAACTCTGAGATCCTAAAAAGGGTTGAATACCTTCAATTTATATTGAAATGACCTTTTATGCCACATTAAGCACTTTTCAGGTCCCTTGGGATTCAGATCCTACCACTGCTTCAAAGAAAGTAAGTAGACTTGCCATTAAGAAGCGAGGTAGAGGAAAGGCAGCAAGTCCTATGGGAGTGCAATACACTTGGAAAATCAGGATTTAGTGGCCAGAGCTAATGCAAAGAAAAGATTTCCAGCCTTGTAAAAGAATATTTAATTTAATGAGAGGAAGTAAATGTGATAAATTCTGAAGCTGCTACTTTGTTAACATGGCTATAACTCATTCAAGTGGCTGCTAACTTACTCTCATACTCTAAAATTTTGATTAATAGTTTTCTTGTAAATTTTAATCTCTGCTGCAGACAGAGGAAGTCTCTTTTGTTTCTTTCCTTCTTCAGACAGGCTGTTTAAGATTGTAGGCTTTCCTTTCCTAGACTTTTGCTTTCTAGTTAGCCCATGCTGTAATTGTCAGGGTCTTCAGCACCTTAGCCTGTTGCAAACCTAGAAACGTATGATGGAAAGGAGACAAACTTCGCCAGTTAAAAATGGAGAAAGACAAGACTTACATGTATTATGAACTACTAACGTAAGCGTGAAAAAGGTAGCATTCATGCTACTGCCTATCATGTGATGTATTTCAATATTGTCAAGGAAATACTACTTTTGCCATTACACAAGGCAGTGATGAAACATCACGTGAAATACTACTTAAAGTTCTGATCACCCATGACCAAATAAATTGAATCCATAGAAAAGGTTTTGCAGGAAGACCAGTAAAAGAGAGTGTCTTCTATGATAGAAGACCAAAGGAGTTTTAGCTTTTTATTCAAGCAGAATTAATTCTGATATATAATTGCAATCTATGAATACATTTGGAAGTAAATACTAGAACGTATTAAAGAAGTCAAGATTTCACACTTGAAATCTGTAGGCTTCTTAAAAGCAGAAGTGTGAAATTAGAAAACAGCTTCCAATAGCAGATATGGGGTAAAATACCTAGCTTGTTTTACATTAGCATACGATAAGGTTAAAAACAGGGTTGCTACAGAGTGGGTTGAGTTAATTGCTTCAAAATAGGGATCACGTCTTATTTTAGAGGCTCTAAAGTATCCTGCCCTGATTTTCAGCTGCCCTTCCAGAAGAGCACGGGTTTCCTATAGCTTTTGTGCCATATTACGCAGATGTAATTGATATCCAAGATCGCACTACAGATCTGCATTTAGGACCTTGACTTATGCTTAGTGTCATGCTGTAATTGAAGAGCACATCTCAGTGCCGCAGGAGGCCTCTTGCAGACCTAAGTTACAACTTATTTGTCATTCTGTGATATAAAAAAAGATGGGATTTTAGCTAACATAGGATGTGTCCATGGCTCAAGGAACATCAGTTCCTGTGGTACTGACAGCACAGCTAGAATCTGTTATCCACTGCCTCTCTACAGTTTCTAGGTAGAGTTTAAGTTGTGGTTTAGTCCATTTACACAGAAATGTCTTCAGTAATGGCTATCTTGAAAATAACATTTTTGTCCTAGCAGGTCAGACAGGAAGACTAGCAGAGGTACTTGAAGTACCTCAAGTTGTTGGTGCAACCATGATAATTCTTAGCTCCAATTTATTCCCATATGTTGACTGTGTTATGGTAGTGTGCAGTCTTGAAAGCACAATGTGAGAATTGCAACAAATTCAAACCACTGCATTAAATATTGTGCCCAAGAGGAGTCAAAGAAAAAATTATACTGATAATCAGTCGTTTTTATTGGTCCATAGCACTGGATTTATGCTCCTAGACTGATGAGACATGAAACACCTCTCTTTCATGCAATTTTAAGTGCTATACAGCTTCATGGCTAAATCAGAAAAATTGCTACTGATGAGTTTACCTGAGAAAGAAGTTATTAAGCTAAGTATTTCCCTTGAAAGGACATTCTAGCCTTTCATCTAGCTACTTCAACTGCATACAAAATAGATATTACTAACCTAGGCCTTAATAAGACAAGCCAAATGTGAGTTTTAGAGATGGTTACAAATAAGTGCTTTTGTGGTTAAAATAGATTTTGGATGTGATCCAAAAATGTATTGCTCATTGCTCATAGTACCTAATTCAATGAGCATTTCTATCTTCACTTTTCTTCCTTTATTTTATACAATGCATATTAAATAATAAAGCCTAATCCAAAGATGAGGATCCAACTAATTTCTCCTAGTGCCATTGTGGCTGTACAGAAGAATCATGCTGCCTTTTGTTTGCTTTCTAGTCCTAGGAGCCCTGAATTTCCCTCTGCAGAGAAGAAGGGGTAGTCGGTGCTGCTGTCCTCTGTTAGCTCACCGTATGCTAACTGGGGACAACCCCTCAGAGGTAGGATTTAGTTCTGGGCTGCATTTAGCTGTGAAGTTGAAATAGTACCTCTTGTGTTATGAACAGGTATTGTCACCACCAGCCAGCCACCACATAGGCACCATTCTGCCATCTCATCAGTGAATGTGGCCAGGCTAAGTTGTTTTTGTGACGGAGTTTCACATTAGATGTGCTTAAGACAACTGAAACATATCCTTAGGAGATTTATGGGCAGTAATGCCTAGTATGCAGATTTTAGTTGATGGCCAAGATACTGAGCCCTGCCAAAATGGTAACACATCTAAGCACGTGCATCAGCAGAAGGAGTTTAACCTATCTCCTTTTCCTAACTACTTCGATGTATGGGGTTTTTTGGTAGTTTGTGACTCTAACTTTTGAAATTGTTGCCTATAACCCACGAAAGTAATTCGAGGATCAGGATGCCTAAAAGATGGACATTCTGATGCATAACTTGTTAGTGCCTAACTCCTCTTTACATTCACATTTTTCAGTTACTAATACTTTATAATGACAAAGAGATCTGAAATAAGTTTTTCTATTTGAGTAGTAACAGAGTGTTGTCAGAAATTGTAAGTCAAGGAGGTATATTTTTCCAGAATAAATACCTGTATGGCTAATTTAGCTCTTCTATTAAGGAGACCATGTCTGGAAATTGAGCTCTGTGTTGTAGTTAATCATCCTTCAAGGGGGAAATAATCTTTTGGTAATTAGAATGCTGAAAGACCCAGCGCACTCTAATAACCACATTCTCCATAGCCCTGCACAGCTAAGTGCTGCTAGTTCTTAGTTTATAAATTAAGAGAAAATTGCATGAAAGTTAACCTACGTATAGCAAACACTTCTCATTTATGTCAAATGTCTACACCTTACAAATGAAGCCTGGACCTGCATAACAAGGCAAATGAAAATTTTAATAATGTCTCATACCTACATTCATGCATGATTAAGAGAGGCAGTTATACTGGGGACCTTATTTTTTAACAGAATTTGCAAATATGTTGTGATTAGTCTTTATTAACTTTGCTAGCAAGACCTTTGAGGTTTTTCTTTGTTTCTTGTTTAGCTTCTTCTCTGGTCGCAGAGTATTGGAGCTGAGCATGGCTGGCCCTTGTAAGATGAGCCTGTGTCTGCCTCATTGCTTATCCTTACAAACTTCCCATGGGATATTTTAGCAAGCAGAGTACAAGCCCTTCTTTCACCGACAGTTTAAAGACCTACATGTAAAGCTGGACTGGACTTGAACGTGTGAAAGTTCATAACCTAACTTTTCATGATTTACCCACTTTTATGACATAATTAACAGTTTATTGTGATCTGATTTTATCTAGTTAAAAATGAAGTCATCTGTTGCATACAGGTAATTAAAAAGGTGTGACTGCCACTTTTCAGCATGAAAAATGGAAAGCAATCTTTGTTTCAAACTTATTGAGCTCAGACAGCGAATTAAAGTACAGCTACATTTTACTGACTATAAAACTCCTTATGAACCTAGTGCGGCTGCAGTTTTAATGCCATCCTGTGAACATCCATTCCACTTCTAAAAACCTCTGAGCCTGCAGCAGGTTTGCTATATCTCTCCACAAATCTTATCTGTGGTAGGATTAATAAATTTGGCACTAACAGCCTTAAGGTATGTAATTGCATAACAACCTCTGGGCCTGGTGCCTTGCGTCTGTTTACCTGTGGATGGACATGAAATGGAGATAAATACTGGTTCTTTTTCCGACTCTGCAGTGAAGTGTGAGCCTCACTGGTGTCGGAATGCCTTGGGCTGCACTAACAACAAAGCAGGGTGTCAGTAAGAGATTAACGCACAGAAATTGCACAACACCTGTTACTCACCAAAATACCCTAAGAACCACTGGGGCAGAAGACTCTTACTCACTCCCAGCAGCTGCATAATTGCACGTGCAGAAATCTTCAGGGGCAGTTAAGTACAAAGAGGTATGTGAACTCCAGCCCCTAGTTATTTGGGGACATCATAAAGGAACTCATGCATAAAGAGAGAGGGTAATTTAATGGCATTACGTAGGGACTTCAAAAATGTACTCATCTTTTTGCTTAAATCTGGACTGACTGAGCTGATTTGGGCTGAGCAGCAAAGCAGACGGGGCTGCTGGCTCTTTCACCTGAGGGCAGGGAACAAGCTGGGGACAAAGAAGCAGAGCAGGTGCTACTGCATTTGGAGAATGGGACAGGAGTCAGCAGGGCAGTGGCCAAACACTGTTTTTGTTTGTTTGCTTTGTAGGAGGACTAGGGAACGTGCATGGGCATTCACAAGCTGTTGCTGCTATAGCAGTAAAGAAAAGGGAATCTTAATCTTCTAACCCTCCAGAAATCAGATCTTTTTTTGAGTTCCCTGTCCAGCTCTACCCTGTGCATGTTAATAGTAGCGTATCCTGAGGTCTGGAAAAGCTGCAGCCCCAGTATCTGTCCAGAGTGATCCTGCAGTCAACATGTTGGTATGGATTCGAGAGACCGAGTAATGCGACATACAAACTAAAATTTTCTATTTTGTATAAAACAACTAGAATAAATGTCCTGCTTAAGTGGTAGGATTTGAAATTGAGATTTTAGGTCAGGGGCCATCTTCTCTAAAGATCTCTCTTGTTTCATAAAAGGCACTAATGGATAGATCTTTCTCAACCTTTCAAGTGCTGTCTGCACAGTTATGGGGAGTGGCTTTCTGCCTCCTCTGCTGTATACTTTGTGTAGAGATCAGAGTGAGAACTGACCACTCTGAACAGGTATCACTATTTTGAATCTAGATTCACTTTGCATAAGTCTCATTCACTGTGTCCAGCTAAAAAGCAGAGAAAATCTCTCTGATTCACTTATTTTATGTAGGAACTGGCCAGAACAGGTTCTACCTAGTACTTCAAACAAAAGCTTTCTGTTGCCCTTTGCACAGAGGAGTAAGAATCTTTTTTTCTTTTTTCATGACTAAAATAAAATCTGAAAAAAAATGAAAGGAAGGATTGTGCTGTGAAAATAGACATTTATATTCTCTTATTTTCAGCTGCACTTTTAAGTACAAAATAAAACACAACATCCCTAAAATTTTATAGGCAGCATATAAATAACCTGCCTTCTGGTACAAACAGTGTAAACATCTGAAGGACTACCCAGAAAAGGACGCTAACTGAGCTAAAGTGATTATGCTTTGCTCTGTTCATTGATTAACAAGATCTCTACCTCACTGGATATTCAAATCTTATGTAGAAAATAAAACATTTCTTTAATGAGTATGATCTTTGTACAAGTATTAGGTGGAATGATACCATGAAGTCAGACCCTGGAGAAAGAGAATGACTGAATGCCTGAGTCACTGATCTGAGACGCATTGAATATATTTGGACATATTAGCTGTATTGATGACTGAGAATTCCTGATATACCCTCAGTTTAACATGTCAGGTAATTGTGCCCATGCCTTGCCAGGCTGAGCACTGCAGAGGATACTAGTATTAGGTTATGACATATTAACAGCAACTTAATATTGAACTTGGGAACTTACTCAACATAATAAGTGCCATAAATGGGATCATCAATTTTCTCCCAGCCATATGGAAGCTCTGAAAAACAAAGAGTTATCTCTTTCAGTAAATGCAGTACAGAATGCAAAGATTTCTAATAATGAAATTGTGGATCTTTGTTGGGCGTTGAGGGAAATAATTTGATAGTGAAATTAGACACAGTGACCAAAGCAAATGTCAAATCTTGAACACACACCATGGCAGCTACAAGTAGTAGTAACTTGAAAATTGGCATGAAAACACAGATCTCAGTCTCTAGAACAACACATTTTAGTTGAACTACTTCATTGTTCCAACAGCTGTGCCAGCCAACAACTGTAGCACATCTTGTATGACACCACCGCCGGAGGAAGTGAGGGCATTCTGTGTTCCCAAATAAGTACAGACAAAAAAAGTACTTTGTTTTTTGGGCTTTTTTCTTTGCTAGGAGTCCTGGAAAAGTTGGTCTAGAAGGAACGAAAAGAGTTTGCCTCCTGCCTTGTAAGTACAGTAAATGTCCCAAATGTTCCTGAGAAGTTTGTACTATTTGTCTCAGTGTGATGGCAGTTCCGCAACCACCAAAGGCATCCTGTTCCAAAGCTTACTTATATATCAAGGACATCGGAGTACATAGTAGTACATGGAAGTACAAACCAAAATAAGATATTATAGCATCTTCCGGCCATAAAACTAATTACATTTTGCAGAAATAGAGATCCCTAAAACATTCTCGTCTTAACAATTAAAATGTTAAATACATTAATTTAATGATCTTGAAAATCAATCTCTGTTCATGTACAAGCAAACTGTCACACATATATTCATGTACATCCATACATATTTTATTATTGCTCACACTGAACGCTTAAAAAATTATTATACTGCCAACAGAACTTCATCTTGTGTTTAAAAGGCACCAGACGGATGTTACAAGTATCTCAGTTGACATGAACAGAGTAAAACCCTCAGTGACAGATGTGATGACTTTTATGGAGCAGACTCACAAAAGGATGGGCATTCCCATCATGCACAGGTATCGATTTCTGTGCAGTTGCAGACTATGGCATAATATATGGGGAGTGGTACTGAGATTCTATAAGCAAGTTTGATTCTGGAATTCTTTATCTCAGATTTTTTTTTCTTTTTAAACTCAGCTGCACTTTTAAAGTAACTGTTTGGAGACAATGAGTGCTGAACTAGACAGAGAAGAACTGATGTAGTTCATACTGAACACAGTCATTAAACTGGCCATAAAGAAGTATTCCTGGATGATTTGAGCTGCTTCTTTTTTTCAGTGACAATGTGAATAGACAATTATTGATGTGCTCTAACAGGCAAATAGGAAAGTAAAGCTTGGCTGGCAATAGGGAGATTAAAGAGTTAAAAACCAATTTTAAGCAATGGCTTCATCTCTGCTTGTTACTTCTCCTTTAAATGCTTCCTTAATAGCTGATCCTTTCCTGAGTGAACCTGCTTAGGTGGCTGTGGTCTTCATGTCACATTGCCCCCAGAGGATGTTCCTGCTCAGCCTATTCCAATACAGCAATGAAAGATACAACTTTCTGCCACAGACTGGCAGATGAGGAACTCCACGTTCCTTTTTTTGTAATGAAAAGATCAAGGACTTCCTTAATGTTGATATTCAGTTTCTCCTATTATTATTACAATATTGTTAGCTTTGAAATCTTCACAAGTTCGCACTCTGAACTGCTTTTGTCAGGGCTATTTTGTTATTGTCACTTCATAGGGATAAATGCAGCACAAGGTGTTTAAGCAGGCCACAGAATCACAGAATGGTTGAGGTTGGAAGAGACCTCTGGAGATTGTCTAGCCCAACCCCTCTGCTCAAAGCAGGGTCACCTAGAGCAGGTTGCCCAGTACCATCTCCAAACGGCTTTTGAATATCTCCAAGGATGGAGACTCCACAACCTCTCTGGGCAACTTCCTCAAGTGTTTGATCACCCACAGACTGAAGAATTTTTTTCATATGTTTAAGCAGAATTTCCTGTGTTTCAGTTTGTACCTTTTACCTCCTGTCCTGTCACTGGACACCACTGGAAAGAGCCTGGTTCTGTCTTCCTTGCACCCTCCCTTCAGGTACTTCTTTAGATTGATAAGATGCCTGTGAGCCTTCTCTTCTCCAGGCCAAACAGTCCCAGCTCTCCCAGCCATTCTTTATAGGAGAGGTGTTCTAGTCCCTTAAGCATCTTCGTGGCTCTTCACTGGACTCTCTCCTGTATGTCCATGTCTCTCTTGTACTGGGGAGCCCAGAACTGGATCCAGAACTCCATCTGTGTCTCACCAGTGCTGAGTAGAGGGGAAGGATCACCTCCCTTGATCTGCTGGCAATGCTCTGCCAGCTGCAGCCCAGGAGGCTGTTGGCCTGCTTTGTTGCAAGGGCACGTCACTGTCTTGTTGTCAAGTCACCAAGCATTAGAAAGCCCTGGTGTTGCTCTTTCCAGACCTGCCTAGAACTTCAGTAAAATCTGTAGGAGATTGACCCTACAATGGTTCCCACAAAGTCCTGTATACCTTGAGACAAGACTGTGGGATGTAATACATAAATATTCAAAAAGAAAGCAGCTGATGCACAAACCCTGTTCTGCCCCTACAGTAAATTTCATTCCCAATGCATGTGTGATAAATAAGGCTCCTCTTAATAATTTACTATGAAAAAACGATGCTTCTACATAACCCTATGACATAGAATAAATACATAGTATTAGTTTAAATACAGTAGGTACATTTTATTTTCATGTAACCTTGCAAGGTTTTCTTCACCTAATTAACTTCATGTTGCTTTCATATCTGGCCATCTAAAACTACACTCCCTTAGAAAAAAGTGAGGCAGGTACCAGTAAAATCTGTACATACTTAAAAATACACATAAGCATGCGTGTGCACGCGCACACACACACACACGCACACAAAGGTGTGCATAGGTCACTTTCCCAAAGTGTATTAGTAGACGGAGTTTTTTCCAACTACAAAATTAAAAAAAGAAAGTAGATGTTTTGCCCAAATTTAAAAGTAGGTATCTTTCTGTAAATGTATACACTTTAAAGTGTATAGATGCAGAGGACATATTTTATTTTAGGTATTTATGAAAATCTGAAATAATTTGAGGATTTACTATTAACCAATTGGCCTATTTTTTCCTAAAGTAATGATGCATAACTGTATTTATGAATTAGCACAACTATTGAGAAGGCAAATGGCAAATCCCATTTTCTAGTGTAAAAGTCCGTAAAAATTTAATGAATTAGACATATTATGGAGAACCCACTTTTAAATGCATGGATTGAACCACTGATTATCTAACATCATAAAATAGTCCTGGGTTCAGAAGAAAGGAAACAAAAAATTACCTTCTTGTACCATAATAGATATAAACGCAATGTAAGGCTATGCTCTAATTTCGTTTTTCCATGTGAGATACAGCCTGTGAGATATGTTTAATTAAAATTCTGTGTTGACCAGTAAAATGGAATTCCTAGAGCGCAAACCCCAAGCCCCCTGCTCCCACCCAAAGTATGGCAGATAAGATTAGTGGAGTGTAGTTTACTATAGAGCTTCTGTTAGAAGAATCTTCTGCTACATTTGCTTTCAGGAGCACTGTGATTATTTTTCATTATGTTAAATGAAATATATTCCATTTTTCACTTTTGAAATGAAAGATTACAAGACAGAAATACTTTAGTGCTTCATAAAATAGGAAGCTAAGCATTTGCCAAATTAGGGGTAAGGGCATTACTGTTTCTCTTTTTCATTTCACTGTGCCCAGTGCTGATCATTAGGGATGAGAGTGAACAGTAAACATTTATAAAACAGAATTGTTATAAAACATTTGTAAAGAAGATTACTATTGGCCACCATGATCTGAATTGGGAAGGGAGCTATAAATTATAGCATTGTCTGATATTCATTTCGTAGCACTAGCATGCTAGTTCATGCATAATTTCTGCAACCCATGGTTTCATGGTTACTATGCTATATATGAAGTCTTCATTTTCATGAGCTCAACACTTCTATCATTCATGTCTTTCAATTCTACTGACTCCAGGAGGATTTCTCTGTAAAGAAGGAAAAAAAAAATTCTATCCTTCATTTTCAGTCTTCAATATCTGACATTGCATTCCCACAGATCTCCTCCTATCATCCAGTGGAGGGTCTGTTCAGGAACATTTGTAAAATCACCATTTAAAAATCAGTAATTGCGCAGAATTTGGCAATGCTGATATGACGAGTGGTTGGAAAGGTGTTGGATAATCTGTATAGTACACATATATGCTCCAGTTTTCACGTCATGCTTTATTCCTTACCAGAGAAGCAGCATATAGCTAACACTGCGGCAGTCATCCAAAAAAATAAAAGATCAAAAAGGCACAACTGGTACTCAGACAGTTTGCTCAGTATGCACTTGGGTAAGCTTTTAAATGCAGAAGGAGCTGCATTTCTAAAAGTTAAATGCCCAATGGTAACAAAGGCCTTGTATTTTCAAAGAAAGAAAGAAAGAAAGAAGGAAAGAAAGAAGGAAAAAAAGAAAGGAAAGAGTAATGTAAATTCAAGCAGGTCACTTTAATAATCAGTGGTAGTGCCTTTTCATCACAGCCTGCTTATGCTAATGGTCCAGATGCTCTTATTCTGCCTTCTGAAAGCTGTTGTGTTTCAGAATGATTTTTGATGCTGCCACTTAACCTTCTCTGGGGATGGAGGAAGGAGTACATATTTTGGATCTCAATGTGCCAAGATGAAAAAGCATATTACCAAATGCAGAAATTAATTTTTCTGAAGTTTATGAAGTACTAGCTGTCTTAAAGAGAGTCGTAAACACCTCTCAAGGTTTCAGAACAACAGCCAGCATTGTGTCACTACCCTACTGACAGGCTGGAAAGAAAGATGAGAACATATTTCTTGAATCGTCTGCAATCAAAATATTTGTATAGTACAAAAGAGAATAGCATGAGAGAGAAAAAAGAAAATATAATGCCTGCTGTTATTGAAAATGCTGTCAATGAGGAAGTGGAAGCTGTGGAAGTCAGCATGAGTTTGGTTCACCTGCCTTGTTAACACCCAGGCACAAGTCAGGAATCCTTTTCTAACCTACGTATGAGACTTTTTTGAAAAATATTGTATCTTTCCACACAACAGCCTGTGTTTGTTTTATCGCTTGCTTTCTCTCTTCTCTTTTCTTTCTCCCTGTTTCAAATTCAGTTTTGCCTTTTCAAGTCAGTTATCTACTACAGAGGGTATCAAATGAGCCAGGTTATAAGTTACAAAATACTGTGCAGCTCCACAGTTCAATGCAGTTGCACACTGTTCCAGTTTCTTTAAGAGATATAGTCTTTGCAAATATTTATCTGAAACTCTAAACCAGTGGTCCTCACCGCATAGCTTACACAGAAGATGTTGCCTGCAATACCCTAAGGCACAGTGCACAGATTACCAAGGAGTGGATGCTGCTCATGGTGTGCTCTGCTGCTCCCTCAGGAGCAGAGGGCTGGAGATGTCCGGTTCGAATGCTCTCGTTAGTGCATGTCCACATTGCCCAGCGGATACACGAAAGAGATATAGTAGTTGCATTTCTGCTCCTGAAACCTTCTATTACAGGTTGCCATAAGAAAAGAGAGGATAACATTACTCACTGAAAGTCAGTATTTCACCTACTATCCACATACCTTCTGCTAGGTCACCTATCTGCATAACATCTGGGAGTTTCAAGAAAGAACAAAAAAATCAACACGTATATGCTATGGTAAAATCCTTTATACTGCCTTAACAGGTTCCTCCACTTAGCCATGTTTCAAATGCCATGGCCTAAGCTGGAAAATGCGATTACTAACATGGACTTCTCTATGCTACTGTACAAATCAAAAGCTGCAGGAGAAAATAAATTAGATAAAAAAATCAGAAATTGAATTGTTCACTGTCTCAGTGAAAATAACAACAAAGGCGGGATGGACAACCCCACCTCCATAGCAAAAACAAATTCACTCTTCCTATCATGGAAGACCTGGAAAACTTAGGGAATGTACCAACTCCAGCCAGCGCATAGAATCATAGAATCATAGAATTATAGCATCATTTAGGTTGGAAAAGACCCATGTAAGCTCAATTTCTATTAAACCTGTGTTCTCCAGCTGCCATTCTCATAGCAGCAAGTTTCACAAAGTCATGACTGTTTATGTGCTGTCTGTAATCACAAACCATTCATGTGCAATTTATTCTCATGAATAAAATGACATTATGCATAATTTCTTCTTGCACAATGGAAACAAATGCCTAAGTAACATTCACATTTGATAAATGCATCTTCTTCCTTCTGTGCAGCTTATTGTGACATGCAACATCCTTAATTGTGCAGAACATAGACTACTAAATATTACTATCAATTCAATAATATTTTGTCCCAGCATTGTTACCGAGTGAAATATCGCCAACAGTAGGGATATTTTTTGCATTACGTGTACTTGATCCCTCTGACATGCAGAACTGTGTAACATCTAGTCAAGATTTGCACTAATACAGCAAAAAAGTACCAACTGAATTACTGAGTTCATAAAGGGCTTGTTAGCTATTAATTCAAACAAAAATGAAAAACTGAAATTAAAAATAAATTAGGGGAAAAAAACCCTTATATGTTGAGAATTTGGTTAGGTTATTGTAGGCAATGCCTGAGATGGTTTCCTTAATAAAGCCTTAATGAAGAACTCAGTTCTCAATAGTTTACTGGGCAATAGCTGTAGCTGGTCTGAGTACTCTCCATAGGCGTTTTTGAGAGAAAGCTTAGAGTTTCTGTTAAGAGATTCTAAACAAACTACAAAATCCTGTTTTCAGTGTATTTAGAAATAATAGGTTTAAGAAAAGCAAAAATACTCACTGAAAAACAGTTATTATTAACACTTTAATTTTTTTAATCAAATCATATTATCCTTTTGTCTTGTTCGCTGTCCTTACTCCTGTGTTATTTGTGCTGGGTACTTGGTTTATATTACAGAATATTTGCGGAGAGAGAAGCTTAAACCAGCTCCTTGTTGGTCTGACATTTCCACTAAAGTGACTTGTGTTTTGCTGGGAAATAGAGACCACTAGGAAACACTGAAAAATCTCATTTTTTAGCTACAAGTTCTTGCCTGGGAGACTGGATATAAATGCATCAGGCTTCCATGGAATAATTAAATTCCTTACCTTCCAAGAACAGTTTGGAATAACTTTCTGAATTCTGTGTTAATTACACATTATCTCATTTTTAATATAACAAGGGTACATCTAAACAGAGTCACTGAAACTCTTACCCTCATAGCTCCTAGCTTTAAACTAGCTAACGTGGGCACTGCTAGGAGTGAAGTCACTTCAGGATGAATCTCAGTGCAGAACACAAGCCTGCCAGAGAAGCTCAGCACATGCCCCAGCGGTTACTCACACGCATGCCGGCAAGCTGCGATGGCATTGCCAGCTGGTTTGAAGTTCAGACATGTACATAAAAGAGACTGTCACAGGTGCACTCCTTTTACCAGCAGAAAAGGAGCCCCATGTACGTCAACTGTGCGCTGCATTATCAATTTGTATTCCTGAAGTTCAGCAGATTTGCTGCACGCCACGTACAGCTCCAGTGTGGAAGATTCTGCCTTTGAAACTGATTTTATTAACATAACTTTTTTGATGCTATATTCTTTAGACTTTGAAGAAAACAGACTGAAAAGGAACATTCTTTTTGATCTTTTGGATGTTCAAATCTTTCAGTGCTTGTACCTCATTACTGACTGTATCAATTCAGCCTTGTTACAAACCAGTGTTCTCTACCTAATAACTGCCTGATCTCATGAAGTTAGGCTTTTCTTCTGTTTGATTTTCAGTCTCTTCATTTATTTATATTATTTCCTTTGCTGTTAAATGTTTAACAACACACCCTGTGAATTTATGGAGTTATTGACTTTACTGTTATTATATAACCTAAAACCTGCAGTTTGGCTACTGACTTAAAAAGCCCCGTAGAAGTACATAGCTACTAATAGTGCAGGCTAGACCTCATGGGAGGCAGCTAGGTATTCTGTTACTAGTATGTCAAATTCATATATAGGCTTCAAAATACTTTAGTTAGGGGTTAGGGGAAACAGGATTGCCCTCAGCCTCTCCTTACAGGGCAAGTATGCCTGCTCCGACCATCTTGGTGGCCCTCTGCTGAACTCAGTCCTGTGTATCAATCCAGTTTATCTTGTACTGGGGGTTCCAAAACTTGATGCGGTATTACAGATGCGGTCTAATGAGTCAGTTCTCAACCTGTACTGTTGGAAGATTTTCTTCCTGCCCAGGTGCAGGACTTTACATTTGTCCTTGTTGAACTTCGCAAGGTTTCTGCTGGCCTGCTCCTCCAGCCTGGCTAGGTCCCTCACTGGCAGCCCTGCCCCTGACCATGTTGACTGGTCCCCCTGGGGTGACCTACAAAGTTGACTTTGTTGCTTCCTTCAGAGTGTACATAAAGATGTCAAAACAGGACAGACTCTGTTATAAGCCCCTGCAATACTCCTCTTGCATAGGCATTCAGGTATAGTATGGCCCATTAACCACTACCCTCTGAGCCCCACCACCCAACCAGTTATTCACCTGTGCAGTTCTCCAGCCATCCAGATTTTTAATGCCCTAAGTGCAATACACAAATATTGTGGGAGACAGTGCAAAAAATCTTGCAAAAGTCAAGGTAAATGACATCCACCACTTTTGCTTCCTCCACAAATCCAGTCATTTTAGTATAGCAATCAGGTTGGTCAGCCATGACTTGCACTGGGTAAATCCACACTGGCTGTTCCCCATCACCATCCTCCCCTTTGGGTGCCCAGAAACGTGTTCTCAGAGGACTCACTTCGTAATTTTGTCAGGGACATTGTCAGGGCCTGTCACCTGCCAGTGTCCTGAGCTCCTCTGCCACAGCATCTTGAACTTCACTGTTTCATGGTCACTATAGCCAAAGCTGTCATTGATTATCACATCTCCCACTAGATCTTACTGTTAGTTCATAGCAGGTCCAGCTGTGCAACACCTTTCATGGTGGGCCCATCTGGTACTTATATTGAGAAGTTATCTCTGAAAACCACCAGAAATCTTGTTGCCTGCTTGTGTCCTGCCTTGCTACCCATCTAGAAGATGTCAGGGAGGTTAAAGTCCCCGATGAAAACCAGAATCTGTGATTAGAGACTTCCTTGAGTTGTTTAAAGAAGGTTCCATCCACTTCCTTACTCTGATCAGGGTGTTTGTAACAACAAACCACCACCAAGTCTCCCCTACCAGACTCTCCTCTGGTCTTGACCCACAGACTCTCCACCAGCCAGCCAGCCATCCCACAGGAGAGCTCCGTACATCCATGCTGTTCCTCCGCACAGAGGACAACCCCTTTTCTTCATCTCCTCTAACCTTCTTTCCTGGTCAAACAGGTTATTTTACCTTGTTTCTGCCTGTTTTTTAAAATAAGAACACTAAAGTTTAATTAAAATTTTGATCAACATTAGAAAACATTTGTTTCATGACTTCATTTGTCTCACTGGGCCTTGAGATTCAAAAACGTTTCAAATGTTTCAAAATAAAGCACATAGAATAATGCTTTCTGGTTTTTTTTGGGTTTTGCCTTGTTATTATACCAAATAGCAATTACTTGATTTTATGTGACAGGCCAGTGAGGCAAATGGATAGACGTATTATAAAAAGAGATGGGAAAACGTAGCATCTCTAGTGATAATGAAAAAAAAAAAGCCAAGAACTACTTTGTATGCTTACAATGAACTGATTGTCCGTGGGTGGTCCACAAATAAAAAACTATCCCGCCCAGACTGTAAAATTGCATAGGTACTTTACTTATTTGTGATGAGCTGCAACTGCTTCAGAAGCATCAGATACTGGCCTTGGAAACCTCAGAGCAGATTAAATAAACTAGTGCTCTGATCAAGTACAAGACATCTTACATTTCTATATTTTATTACCAAGTGGCCAATGAAGTTGTATGCAATCAGATAGAAGAATCTTCCTCAAGGTATTTCCTACATGATCTGTTTCTATGACTACCATGCTTTTTAATAATATGTTTTCACAGTTCTGAACAGTAGCTGGGTATATGTAATACAGATACTTAGTTGTTTAAATAATATTTGATGAAATAGATAAATCAGTACAATTAATGACAGAGAATACATTGCACTGTGGAAAATTCAGGTTAACACTGCAGCTGCTGAGGCAGCAATTCTTGATTTATGCTAGTGAAATTAGATTAGAATCTGGTTTTGTCTGCTCAGTGGCTTCATTGACTTGTCTAGGGTGAGAACTTTGAAAGTCCCATCTTTTATTACTTTTGCTTTGTTGCACAATAGATAAAAATCTGCTTTAGTTTCATGTAACTGCTTTCTGAAACTTCTTGTCATAACTTATTCATCATTATGCATTAGTTATATTTATGGGGACACTAAAATTGAGTCACTCCGTACTTTAAACGTTATGTTAAAAAATCCCTTGGCATTTGAATGACAAGGAAATATGTATGAATTCAGAAGTTTATTTTTCTTTATTTGAATTGTAATGCCATCTGCCAAAACTCTCTCTCAGTATGGTTCTGTGACAGCATCAGAAAGGAACTGTGCATGAGAAACAGATGTGCGGTCCTTTGTTAATCTACCAGACACATTTCGTTTGGATTCGTAAGGGCACTGTGCAAATGTAGTGTCCATTTAATACACCAATTTGTGACTAGAAAATAATCAGGTTTCTAAGTCACTTTTCCTTCAGGAGTTTTAACCGTATGGGATAACAATAGGACAGTTAAGATCTACCCATGTTTTCTTCATGTTTTAATGTTCAGTAATGTTGGCATGTAACTAACATATTATAGGAAGAAGGAAAAAAAAGGAAGGCAAAGTAGTACTTTCGTGTTCATAGTCATTATTTTTTATTTTTATGCTCTGCAACGTGATGAAAAGTGGCAACACACATATTTTCCACTCCCTTTTTCCCTTGTCTCTTTCTTCTCAGTGTAAAACCTTCCTAAGGGTGAATAGAGTAGTAACCCAAACACTAGAGAAGGGACTAAGAGGGTACTGTGTTAGAGGGATAGGATGGAGATGGGGCAGAGGGATGGACAAAAACAAAGAGCAGGCTGTGGTTCTTCATGTGTCTTGTTTATCGTTAAGCATCTCCAAAACCCTTCAGGTTCTTTTCCCAAAGAAAAGAGCCTCTTACTTCTCCCAACAAACCCCAAATCTCCTTCAAAGCCAAGCTGCAGTCTATTCCTAATTCTGCCTAAACCTAGTAGGTTTTTAGCAAAAAGAATTTGTCCTCCCCCTGCCTCCTTCTTGAGACTCCTTCCTTCCAGTCCCCATCGGTGATGCAGCCCCCCTGAATTCTGCTGGGCAGGAGTACCTCTGCTGCTGTATCTAGAAAAGCTACTAGAGAGTGTCACCATGAAGTTGGTGAAGGGTTTAGAGGGGAAGCCGTATGGGGAGTGGCTAAAGTCACTTGGTTTATTCAGCCTGGAGAAGAGGAGGCTGAGGGGAGACCTCATCACGGTCTATAGCTTCCTCACAAGGGGAAGAGGAGGGGCAGGTGCCGATCTCTTCTCCCTGGCGACCAGTGACAGGACCCGAGGGAATGGCAGGAAGATGTGCCAGGGGAGGTTTAGGTTGGATATTAGGAAAAGATTCTTCACCCAGAGGGTGGTGGAGCACTGGAACAGGCTCCCCAGGGAGGCAGTCACAGCGCCAAGCCTGACGATATTCAAGAAGCGTTTGGACAACACCCTCAGACACATGGTATGAATTTTGGGGTTGTCCTATGCAGGGACAGGAGTTGGACTCGATGATCCTTGCGGGTCCCTTCCAACTCAGGAGATCCTATGATTCTATGATCTGAACCTGAGTCTTTCCCATTCCCAGAACTTCTGAGGGGAATAAGATTATAAAGACAACAAAAAGACTGCTGTGGCTACCTCAGAAAAAGCATATCTACCTCAGTTAATGGAAGAAGAGAGTGGCTGCTCACTTTTTTCAATCATGTGCAGCAATAGCCTATTTGCATAAGTCAGGGCCTTTCAGGTTGCTCAGTCATATGGCTGCCTATATCATAAGCATCAACCCAGAGAAATGAGATATCTGACTTTGACAATACTGCTATACCTAGTTTTGGAATCAGCAACTGATCTGCTTGAGTTATTCCAACAGAAAGTAACCTTTTCCTCAGTGTATGCCCTTGCTTTGTACCATCTGGTACAGTTTTGATTCCTGCACAGGTATTATATTAACTAATTATTTAAATTAAATTAATTACTTTTAATTGCATTTGTACTTAATGGTTGAAGGTAGGTCTCCAAATTGAAGCTGTACCAACTCAGTGGCATAATAAACAAATCTTCAATTTTAACTCCTCTTTTTCCATTAGTCTTTTTATTTCTGCTCTTTCCTGTTCACCAGTCTCTTCAGCTCCTTAGATATCAAGGTCACTACAAGTTCTTAAAAAAAAGGGACCCTCCAAACTGCTTCCCCGACAACTTATCCCAAAAGATGTATGGTCTACCACAAAATCAGTACAGAACAGACGGTACAGGGACCCTACAGGAACACCAAACATGAAGATTGAACTGATCGCTCACTGCAGTATCTCATTTCAGCCCAGCTTTGCCTGAGTCTATTTTATACCTTTCTAATTCCTCTGAAAGCCAGCTTAGAAGGAAGCAGATGTTGGCATACAAAGGCATGCCTTTTACAGACTGGCCTAGTGATATTTGATTGAAATTTTTTGAGGATTTCTCCTTCTCGCCCATGAGAAAAATTCAGACTGAGTGCTTAGGCTGGGTGACCTCAACGTCAGCACACCCAGTTCAGAAGGCTCAGTAAGAAGGGCAGCAGCATGCCCTTACTGACTAGAGCCTCAGTTACTTCAAAAGACGCATGTATGAGGGCCTAAAAGAAAATATAAAAATGACTGTTCAGCCAAAGCTGTCCCTAAATCAGTAGAAAGGAGTCTCAGAATATCAGACAAATAAACTGCAGAAGTTGCAAGCAGGAGAAATGGAGAAATTAGGCTGTGACAATGTGTTTTTTAAGATTGATTTTGTTGTCATTGCCTGTAACTATGCATAGTTGTAATATAACCAAGGAAGAGCAAATAAGCACAGAACAGAACAATTTTTAGTGGCTGGTTATATTTCTTTTCATTCATTTACAGTCTTCATAAAACTTAATAAACTCTACTGGCCTTCTGCAGGCAGAACTCAGAAGATGAGAATTTTATTGGGGCTTCTTTACTGGACAGGTGTAGACACTATAATTATTATCTTAAAGTCAAGCAGAGCTGGAAGGGACTTGATTTTACATCTCTCTCAATAGGCACTCCTGGTATTGTAACTGTAGTGTTTGCTATGTACAGCTGTAAAATGTAATGTTGGGATTATCATCCGTAACTTTCAGATGCAGCAGAACAGGCTAAATTAAGTTTGTTTGTAATTTATCATATATTCACTGTGTGCACTAATCAATAGCGAGTTATGTTTTTTCTTGGTCAACTTTAATTATTTTGAGGAAAATGTCATATGCCTACAGAATATGTGTGCTCAATTCCTAAGTTTGCCTTTTGTGCTGAGCTGCAGTCAGGATTTGTGGATTTAAACTAGCGTCTATCTTCTTCTTTGATACGTAATTAGGTGCTTGCATTTCACAGGCTTGGTTCACATCTGGTTCACTGGTCTGTTCTCATAGAAAAAGATTATTTCTGTATCATGGGAAAAAATAAGCCTCCGATCTTTTATAAAAAGTCTTACAAATGCGGAGAATTCAATGCTACATGCATTTTAGGTGCATATTTTTCTCTGCTCTACTGACAAAGTCAGTTGTGCAACTGCCATGTTTGTAAAATGATTGGCTCTGAGCACTTGCAACACCTGTGGCAGAGGCAGCCTCTGCCAGCCTTTTAGTACACAGTGAAATGATAAAAATGTATTAGTTTTCCACTTTGCAGTTGCAGTCCTAATTACACAACGCAGCTGGTGCTGCAGGAAAATCCATGCTGTTTAACAGTAAAGGAATTTAAGTGGAAGGAGTGAAGATGGCATTGCTTTTGCAACTGTCTCTTTTTTCTCTTTAATCTCCTTTTTTCCTTCTACCATTTTAAGATGAGTAGATGATGAGAAAGGGCAAAGGGACAAGGAGAGTACAAAAGATGGGTGGAAACAAGTGAGAGAAAGCATCAGTGTGACAGTGAGGGGAGGAAGATACCTTGCTATGGTTGGCACAATGTAACAAACAGGATACCTTTCCGTTTCCTAAAACTGATGGAAGACAATGGTGTCTCCTGCAAGTTGAAATAGGAACAAATGCTCATGCAATATTTAGCATTCAGCCTAAAGAAGGGACAATGTTTGTGTTTATAACTTCTGAGTTTGCAGAAGCTGAGTCTGGATATCTGTTCCAAGTCTAAAAGAGAATGGGATTGTATAATATGGTTTTAAGATCATGAGCTGGCTGCTCCTTTAAAACACAAAAAAACATGTGATATGAACATATAACTCACTAGTGAGTGCTTAGCATGAGAAGGATTTTATAAAATTAAAACTCTTTTAGATGTCAGTCTAAGGTTCTCCTGAGAATATTTGCATTTCCTTGTCTTCCTTTAATAAAGGTAATTAATGCCACTCAGTTGACTTAGGACCACAACTGTAAACAGGATAAGTATGGGCTGTATCAGGTCTGTCAATTTTACATTGTCCTCAAGAGTCTGAAGTTCACAACACTTAATCATTATTTGCTCAGATTTCCAGTATCCTGCACTCTTATGATAAATATGACAATATCTGTTTACCTCACAAAAATGGGGACCTCATAAGCAACTGCAATCATACAAGCATCAAGGTCATTCTCATTGTCCCTTCAGAGCAGGGCTGTTCAAAAAATCTTTAAAAGATTGGAAATTTTGCTGTAGCTATATTGATGACTGTGCTATTCTGTGTAATCACACTTGTCCTTCATGAGGAGAAGCTCTCAACAAAGGGCTCAAATTGTGATGCAGAGCATCTGACTTTGGTACAGATATTGTTAGGTTTTCTGCAAGTCAAGGTTACACTAACAAGCCAAAGCCTTTCTTTCATGTCACTATGCAAACCTGAGATAATCTGGGTAATTCTCCAGGAACGAAAGAGAAGGAATATTTAGCAGGGCAGAAGGACTGAGGGAATACAGACACACTGTATTCGGGAGTCACCACAGTAGAAACACTTCTGTGCATGGACACAGGAATTTGCATCTCCCACTTGCAATAACTTCCTGGCCCTGCGTGGTCTTTGCACCCACGCGCTGCCCAGCGCTGGTGGGATTCAGCTCTGCACAGGTAGCAGGGCAGCCTCTGCCCTGCAGCACAGTTTGCTTCTCTCCCAAAGAACCTGCACCAGTTTTGCTACCTCAGGGGAAGCAGCAGGTTTTAACCCATGGTAATTGTCCATTATCCACTGTCTTATCTTAGAAGAGAAGAACTCTTGACAGAAGGGGTTTTCTGTCTTATTTTAGCTAATCTAGTGGTCAGGAGACAAATCCTTAAGAGAAACTATTGCTCTTGCCTCATAAGTAGGTTTGCCTACTTATCTGTTTAATTTTTGATAAATTGATAAACATTTATGTTATTAAAGACAATTAAAGACTGTGTCAAAAAAAGGAAAAACTATAGTAAAAAACAAAATCAAGGGCATCAGCACTTGATCTTGTGAGAATAAAATATTGGATTAAAGAAAGGGAAAATTCATTCAGTTACTGCAATATGAACGGTCTTGAGATGCCAAATATGAATATGAAATTCAATTTTTAATCTATCTAAAAGTGTATGTCTGCAGTCTTTGATTTAGACTCATATCTAATGCAAATGACATTAAGTAGAAGAAAACGTTTGGAAGAAAGAAAAAAGAGCAGAATAAAATGTATAACCGTCTTCCTTCTCCCCCAGAATAAGACCTTGATCTATTAAGGATAGCACACAAAGGCCCTTTATATTTTCCCTAGATCATTTCTACCTCTGTATCACTTCTTTTGTTTTGGTTTTTTTTTTAATCTTAATGGATATTTATGATAACCTTTGAGTTATCTAGAGGCCAAAAATGGGAATCTCTGCTGAAGGTTCTACTTTTAACATTTCATGTTCCCTTTCAAAGAGACGTAACCTAATAAAATGAAGAATAGAAATGAAACAAATGTGCATAAGCAGACTTTGAAAGCAACAAAGTGTAATTTTCAATTAGGAGAGTCTCCTTTCTGTTGTCCATTTCAAAGCATACAGTAGACTGACAACATCTACAGATTATTTTTCACATTTGCCAAAGAAAATACCTTGTAACTCCATTTGTATGCAGTTGATGCAAGATGAAAATTATCGAAATAACAAAACCAAAAAATGTTGCCATATGTTGCAGTACAGAAGCAAATTCTAGTACATTAACACCCCATCACTATCATATAAAAAGGCTGCAAAGATAAATGTTCCCTAAAAAAAAAATCTACTAAAGAATTAAAAGATGGGTAAGGTAATAGTTCTAAATTAAAAATCTAAAATAGTATTTTTTTCCCTTTTTTCCTTCTAGATTCCTCTTTCTTCCCATTATTACTATCGCTACAGATTCTCTCATTAGTTCCTTTTACTATTGTTAGAGATCTTGATGTTATCTTTGACCAGTAGCTTAAAGTATATTTTTTTTACAATTAAATTTTCCAGAAGCTGTAGTTGGAATAGCTCAAGAATATGTAAGCTTCTTATGTCTGATATATCAAAAAATCCTGGCTCACACATTAGTGGTCCTCAGAGCCTCAAATTGTAGTGTTATATATGCTGGTCTGTCCAAATTCCCTTTTTTTGTCAATGTGAAACATGAGACTTGTATAATTTAGTGTTTTAACAAAAGTCTAGATTTTCTCATTTCAACCCCATTTCTTTTTCCCATCAGAATTTATTTCCACTTGAAAGAAATCTGGGATTAAGCTAGGCTGTGCTCTGCTTTTCTATAGTTCTCGCTATGCGTGAGTATTATTCTGGAATAAGAGTATCTTTTACTAAGCTAACCTTTGGCTGAATACTGGACACGTCACATGTACAAAAGGATGGAATGTTAAAAATGAGCTAGAAATACAAAAAGGATTAAAAGTCCCTATATTCAAGGTTCTGCTTCCAAAGTATCTAAATCTACTGGATTCTTCAGTTTCCCTTTTATCTTCAGAAGAAGAAGAAGGGATAATTACCTGTATGCTAATAATTACATTAAAAACTCCAATGGAATTGCAATCTTCAGCAGAAATGAAGAAGGCGGGCTTTCAGCAACCTGATCTATTGAAAGAAGTCCCTGCCCATGGCAAGGGGGTTGGACCTGATGATCTTTAAAGGTCCCTTCCAACCCAAACCATTCTATGATTCTAAGGATAATTCGTAACGTGAATGGTTATACAATGTAGGAATGTGGACAACCTGTCTAGAGGAATTCCAGATTATCTACAGGCAAGTTACTTTTCTTCTTTTATTGCCCCCCCCTCCCCCTTTTCTCTCTGCAGTTTCCAACCAGTCACTCTCTTAAGAGATACTTTTTCCAGATCCCCAGTTCCATTCTCATACATCTTCCCACAAATGTGCCCCCTCTTCTTTTAATAAAAATTCTTTACATTCTACCTCTAATAATTTGGGTTGATTCACCCTGAATTAGCATTGGAAATGAATCAGAAAACTTAAGAAGTGTTGTGATTTCCACAAAATTTGTCAAAAAGAGGTTTTTCTCAGAACTGCTGGTTCTTGATGATGGTGTAGGTGGGCTTCTCAGCCCAGCAAGGTGTGATTGTCACTACTTTTTTGAAGCAGACATAAGCCAAATAATATATTAGTCATCTATATGTCATTCTTCCACCAAAGTAATGATGTTAGAGCATCCTGAAGGTCTGTGAACAGACCTAGTGTGCAGTGTGCAAAACCTGGCTGGACTGACAACAACCAATTTTCTGGTCAGGGAAGGAAGGCTCTTTACAGGCTCCTTAGGAAGGACAGGCTGGGAAGACTAGGAGGTAGAGTTGTCCTTTATGTGAGAGAACAGCTGGAATGCACAGAGCTCTGCCTGGGGATGGATGAGGAGCTAACTGAGGGCTTATGGGTGAGGATTAAAAAGAAGACGGGTAAGGGTGACATTGTAGTTGGTATCTGCTATGGGCTGCTTGACCAGGAAGAACAAGCAGATGAGACCCTCTACAGAAAGATAGGAGAAGCCTTACATTTGCAGGCCCTGGTCCTCATGGGGTACTTCAGCCTCTGTGATATCTGCTGGAGGGACAACACAACAGATGTTCCTGGAGTGCATCAACATATTTCTCACTGTCTGCTGGACATCATACTCACCAACAAAGAGGGACTTGTTGGGGATGTGAAGGTCAAAGGCAGCCTTGGCTGCAGTGACCATGAGATGGTGGAGTTCAGAGGTCCCTTCCAACCTCGACCATTCTGTGATTCTGTTAGGGAGAAGATACTGGCAGCATCTACAAAGTCTTCAGTAGTCTAGATACTTGGATTATGATTTGCCAAAAGTATGAAAAAAAAAATGCTTAAAGAATGGCACAGAAACAGACACAAGACAGACAATGCAAGTGTACAAAAAAGGTAAAATGCACAAAATACCCCCCCAACAGTTTAAATAAATTTAACCTCCATATTTATTTCTCCTTTTGTCCATTTCAGCTTCAGCTTTTGATTCTGGTTCCAAGAAGTGTTTCAACATACAGCCTACTCAGGAGGCACACACCTGAAAACGCTTACGTGTTGTTGACTGCCTGCTTTTACTGTCTAGATCTTTTTAATCCAAATACTTTTCATTGAAATTTGTTGCATATTAAAGAGAAATTTGCTTTTCTGTTTCACAAAAATATTCCCTTAATCCTTAATTGTACATGCCATATCATTCAAATCTAAGCGATAGGACTCTTAATCACACTCACATACCCAGTATGTTCTCTCTAATCATGCAGGTAACATTTTATCGACCTATTTCAGTTCCAGCTCATTAAACACAGCTGTTCTGATGTTTAAGAAAAGAGCAGAATGTAAAAAAACAAATTAAGTGTAAAAATGTAAAATTAAGAAGAGCAAAATGGCTGATGTAAATTTTCTCATCTAAATTATTTTCTCAGGTCCACCCAAGCCCTCTGTTTTTTCTCACTGTGAGCTGAGGTGTACTGCAGAACTGCCATTGAACAAAAGGGACTAAATATTGCCCCCAACCTGTAGTGTGTAAGCCCCAAGAATTGCAGACGCATTTACACGACCGGTGTGAACGGGATAACTTAGCTCCCAGAAAGAGTCTAGCCATAGTCTTGGCAGCACCAAGATGCATGCAAACTAAATTTATCCTGCTACTTCTGATGCAGAATAAGACCTTTAAGAGCTAGTCAGGCATCCCCTCAACATGTTTTGAAAGCTGATTTTATTCTGTTCACTGCATTGGAGTTGTCAAGAGATTTCTTAGATTTTAAGTTCTGGGCAGAGATCAGCTAATATTTATTTGTTTGGTAACTACAAAAACAGGCTGTCATGCTCTGTGACAGTACAAATTAATAATCATAAAGCTATAGCAGCAACAGGTCAAGTAGCAGCAAAACATGCTGTTTGCTAAAACCCCACAGTAATCAAAAATTATTTATTCTGGAAAACTTGTAAGCAAACACAATAAAGAAACACAGGAAGGATGTCGTAAAAGTTTTTATCTGAGACATAAATGAAAAGAGCTTTAGCTACTATAAACAGCAAACCAGAAAACAATTCTATATTCTTATCAGCAAGTTGGGATGGAAGCAGATGGAGAAAATGATAAAAAATTGGATGGATGACATTTTAACTTCTGAGCCATACTGTTGAACATTTTTGCTTTTCTGAGATTTCCAGGACATGCAGTCATGTTTCTATTCAATTAAGGCTGAATTTGCCTCTAGTTACAACTCAGCATTTATTGACTTGCAAGGATCCTTATATTCAAGAGTTTATGTATGTGCTGACTTCAGGTAAATCATAGTTCTCTACAGCATCATCCTCACTACGGAGGTATTTTATATTTGTTCTTTAAATTACTTGCTCAAAGCAAAACTTGTTTTTCAAATGTGTAGTTGAATAACTAATTTCTCCAGCAGCTTTGCAGAATATTTTCCATATGAAGTGCTAAATCTGGTTACTGTGCTCAGCTTTCCTTTTCCACATGGCTACTGATACGTGTTTACAGATTACTCCAAAATATTTACAAAATACAATAACTTTACGTTAAGAGGTATTTAGATATGGTAGCCTAAACTGTGCTTTTGATTCATGATATTAAAACCAACAGATTAACTGATTAAATCTGAAAAAATAACTGCACCTGGTTTTGAATGTGGGGCTGTTATTACTGGTGGCATCATTAAAGTTGCTTTGAGATTGGTAGCTACAGCTTGTACTGAATCCCTTGGACCTGGGCCAACTCACATTAAAGTCAATGGAAAGGAGATTTGCTTGCACTGAAATTAATCAGAAATGAACTCATGACATTTAGAGCTGGCAAAATTGTATGTATTGGCTACTTAGTTTTCTAAAAGCATGGATGCTTTAACTACAGAAGCAATGATTATCATAAGAACTGCTGGAGTGCAAAAATAGGGATACTTTCAAAGGCACAAATGGCAACCATGTCCTTTGTTCCTATTAAAATTCTCTTTAAATATTTCTTTTAATAATATGTTTTGATCATATAGGGGGGCAGCCATGCTCGACAGAAAAAATGGAAAAATTTCCCATTTTATTTAATGGGAAAAGGAGCAGCTTTATACTGTCTTTTCTTCAGAATACACCAATGTTTTTAAATTTCAAGTAAAGTAGGCAAATATTATTATGCTTATTTTTGCAGATGAGGATATTGAAGTGCAAAAAGATGGAATTTCTCATAGTCATACATTAAATCACTGGCAATGCATGGGACAGCATCCAGGACTCCTGACTTTCTGTGAACCACTAGACTACACTATCTCTCAGCATGATTTAAAGACCCACCCTCAATCTCAGAAGACAGCTTTGTAAAATATAATTTTGCAAAAGATTCTCGGAATGGTTTCAGATGCAGTAATTGTAATTCCAATTTTTCCAATTCAACCTACTTCCCAGGTTTTTGACATAGCAATATGCTTTGGGATTAACTCTTGAGAACCTTGAGTTTCAGCCAAACATGGATTATGGCTCAGATAATGCTAATTACAATTAATAATATGGACATTAGTATTGTAAATTGAGAACTTACCAGGGAATTAATTTTGTCACTGAAAGTTGGAATGATGCTATAAGAACACAAAATCCATAACCAGAGACCAAAATATGAAAAAGACAGGATTTAAGCTGAGCAATATTTGTTCTGAATGGAGCTGGATGAAAAGTAAATTTGCATAAAGATCATAAATTTGTCACTCCATAACTATTCAGATATTGAGAATGAGATTTGGGATAGATTTGGCTGCTGATATTTATTCTGGATGAGATTCGTAAGGGATAATATTTGTTTAATTTAAATGCAGAGTGCAAGTACTCCCCATCAGGATGTGGCCTTCCTCTGAACAAGAGGAGATTTGAAGCAAATTTCCCACTTTCCAGAAGTAAAGCCTTACCAGTGTTCTCTGTCAAAAAGCAAAGATTTTCATTTGCTTTTGCTCTTTTACTTCTTAGGAATATTTATTTAACAGGGTAGAACCTGGAGTTTACATATTTTCCTATAAGGGAAGCATCCTCACTAGGCTAAAAATTTACATATACACAGCATTTTTACTGGTTGACTGTGTACAAAATGGCAGGGATTAAGCACAGAAGGGTTTAAGAAAACCACGATGTACAAGGGCCTGGTGTTTAAACCTGTAACTGGATAAACCTCTGCCCACACCAAGACTTTGATGATTATGATGGACATGATTAACAAAATGTCTGTTTCATGTTTAGTGTCTTGCAATAAAACATTCAGGATTTATTGGAACAAGTGGATACATAAATATGTGTCATTTGTATGGTCACATCAGCTTTTTCTTTGCTTTTCCCAGGATAGGAGTTAGCTGTCAGGAACATCCATATGAAGGATAATGTCGGGTTAAAATATATGAGGAAAGGTAATTATGACAATTTAGTGATTTGTTGCACTGTTCTTGAAAGCTATTCTTTCCAATCACAGAGAAGAAATTTTATGCTATGGAAAATTTTGGAAAATGGCTAAATTTTTAAGCTATGTCAAAATTTCAAAATTGACCTCTGAAATACAATGTCTGAAACAAACATTCTCACAGAAAATGTGAGTTTCTAAGTGCTGAACCACAATATTTTAAAAAGTTCTTTTTGGCATATTTAATTTCATGAAAAATTATAAACTGCTTATAACCATTGTACAAAGAGCAAAATGTAACTTCTAAATTAGGTGTTCAATTATTTTCTCTAGTATCATTACACATCTGCTGATTATAGGGTAATATTTTCTCAGCCCGAGTTACTGTATATTGTCTAAAATTATTACACTGGAATCTGCTTGTCCAAATGAAAACTAAAAGCAAGTGATGAAACCAGAAATGACCACAAAGTTATTCTTTATAACAGACCTTCCAAACAGCATGACATATATTGTGCTGATTCTGTCCTTAAAATAGCTGAAAACCTTCACTGTTTATGAACAGACACTTCAAAAAGACAAATTCTGATCTGTATTTTTCATTCCCCTAATTTGAAGCAGAAAAAGGTAGGTGAAATCATTACTGTGGAAACGTTTCAACCAAGCTTCACACCTGTTCATGTTTCTTTGAGTTTCTCTCTTCATCCTTTCCCTAGGCTATTATGGCAATTATGTTACATTCTAAAATCCCTGTAAAATATAATATGATTCACTTTTTATCATTTACAGTGAAATACTGACTTGCATATAAATCTTTTATTGATACTATTGCATATTTACTGCAGCTATACTAGAATGCTTGGTGGAAATAAAAAATCCTGCATGTGTGCTGGATATAAAAATTGTAAATTTGAACAAGGGTATCCAGCATGTTTAATAAACTCTTGCATGTCAATATCTGAAAACACTGAATGATGCAACAGACAGCAAAGCCTTTGTGGCAAATTTTTTACTTCATCTAGAATCCTTAACTATTAAAACATTTTATTTGTGGTGCACAGGCACCAGCACACAGTGTCTCAGAATGCTTATAACTAGCAGTCCCTGATGGATGCTTCGAAAGTGTAGTATAAATATGGTATTTCACTTCTTTTCAGTATCAGATTGTCATAATGAAGCAACAGTCAAAAGACAGCGGAGATTTTGGAGAATGGCAGGTGACCAATGAAACTATGACAACAGTATTATAATAAATTCATCTCTTGAAGGTCTTCTGAAACTGTACAGGCACTTGAATTGTTAGTGTAGCATGTAAAATACAGAGAAAATGATAAACATTTTCAAACCAAAGTTACAGTGTATTAAGCTGGGCTCACTGCCCCAGTAATGCAGTTACACAGCTCCAGGAGCAGGGCTGACCAAAGAGCAGCCAGACTGGAGGCTGATCAGAGCAGGCACCCACATATATCTGCATCTGATTTTGTGGATCTAAAGGCATGCAATGCTTTGCAGGTCTGGCTCTTGAACCTTTAGGCATATGAGGCCTGATTTTATAATTCAGTGGATCTTTCCACAGTATTATCTTTTTAACACTGACAAAATTTTTTTCCTGTTTCTTGCAGAAATACCAAGTTAGCAGAGA
The DNA here is from genome assembly GCA_013389945.1 of Fregata magnificens. Lineage (NCBI taxonomy): Eukaryota > Metazoa > Chordata > Aves > Suliformes > Fregatidae > Fregata > Fregata magnificens. The sequence goes on from WAAD01022374.1 coordinate 76,739, forward strand.
ACTGTTCTAAAACAAATGAAAAACCAAACCCAAATGAAAAAAAGAAATCTCAGTAAGGCAGTGACTGAGTCTGTACTATCTTACTGTAGAATATATTAAATGAAATTAATTTAAATTTTATATAAAGTAAATTAAAACATATATATATTACAACATAGCATCATTATCTTGAAAATCCTAAATAACCTCAGCTAGAAACAGCACTTCAGTTTTTGCTGTCATTCTTTTATGCAAAGCCATGCTGGAAAACAACCTCATTTAAATATTTTTAAGGCAGTAGTTTTAAACTTCTTTAATGAAATAACATAGAATAAGCCAGAAAATACATAAAATCCTGCCATGGTATCTGATGCTATCATCTCCATAATGTGATTTCTTAGAAGACAAAAATCTACCTAGTTTGTCTCTTTAAACTAAATTCAGGATTTCCTCAAATATACTTAAGACCTGAAGTGTGACTCACTTCAATTTAAGATCTAGAGAGAAAGAAGAAATAATTGGTCTTGCAAAGAAAATAATCAGCATAGGAAAAAGAAACTGCAATGCCAAAAATCATCAGTAATCAAATGGGAGTTTCAGACAATGATATTCTGGAGTGGAAGTAGGATAGGCCTTACATGAATGAAAGCAGGGATGGTTCCTCCTGCGTACAGCTGGGTCAGGTAGATCTAAGCAGATCTAACCAATTCCTGTGACATCACTCTCTGATCAAGCAATGGAAAAGAGAAACTCTGTTGAGGAAACTTGTCATACAAAGAGAGATGTCCGTCCTACCAGGGCCACATCCACTCTCAAACTGATGGCAACTGTGTTTTAAAGCAAGTAGCCCACAATTCTGTGGCAATTATGATAATTAAAATGTGGGCCCAGACCTAGGTGGTTCTCCTGGCAGTGTTGCATGCAAACAGGAGAACATTCCTAGGTGGGACATCAGCCTGGATGATGAGTTGTCCATGGAGCTGCTTTGCAGTGGTTTGGGAGCAGTACCCTTATATTGTAGGCAGCGCTGGTCACAATTACTGCCTGTCACCAGGCTGTCAGAAAACTCCCATGATAACCATCCTTCTACTTGCCTGGAACTTCTGACAGAAAACTGAAGTCAAAATGGTCCCGCTATTTCCTAGAATAAGGTCGAGAAAAATATTTGGGACAATGATAAAAAAATCAATATATCTTGACTTTGAAATACTCTAAGAAAATATCTGCTTAGGAATAGAACTTAAACCTACTAAGAGAATGTCTTTAAGTCAAATAGGGCCTTTTGTAGGCTCAAAATAATATCACCAAACTTTTCAAAACCTGCACTTTGCACATGACTGTTGTCCTGGCCAGGTAAAGTGTCTGCAGATTTTGTCCTTGTTGAGCATGCACAAATCTGACATCTGATGAGACAGCAATGCACATCTGCTTATCACAACATAGCATAACTACCGCACACACACTGTCTCTTGGGCATGGGATAACAGAGGGAGAAGTGACAAAATCAGACTTTGTAAATACTTGTTGTTTCCAAGATAGAATCATAGAATCATAGAATCATTAAGGTTGGAAAAGACCTCTAAGATCATCAAGTCCAACCATCAACTAACACCACCATGACTCCTAAACTAGGCCCTGGAGTGCCACGTCTACACCTTTTTTGAACGCCTCCAGGGTTGACGACTCCACCACCTCTCTGGGCAGCCTGTTCCAATGCCTAACCACTCTTTCAGTAAAGAAATTCTTCCTGATGTCCAGTCTAAACCTCCCCTGACGCAACTTGA
>WAAD01022374.1:79477-187551 GCA_013389945.1 Fregata magnificens
CAAGCTCCTCCGCCAGCTCCCTCAGCACTCTCGGGTGGATCCCATCCGGCCCCATAGACTTGTGAGCATCCAGGTGGCGCAGCAGGTCGCTGACCGCTTCCTCCTGGACTGTGGGGGGTTTCTTCTGCTCACGGTCCCTGTCTTCCACCTCAGGGGGCTGAATACCCTGGGGATAACTGGTCTGACTATTAAAGACTGAGATAACGGAATCCAAGATACTTGAATTTCACCATTCCTTGGCTGCTGGGAGCACATGTGTGCTATAGACTACCCAGACCCTTACTAACAGAAGACCCTATAGAGTAGCCTACAACCTACAGCCACAACAAATCCGTTGTGCTATTTGCTCACATGAAAAGGGTCTGCTATTGAAGCTACTGTTTGCAAAGCTGCAGATGAACCTTGTGGACAGAAATATTTTGGTTTCTTTTTTTCTTTTTTTAATTTTCAATAAAACATACTGAAAGTTGTATTAAAATTTTATTATTAAAACTGAAAATTTAAGATGGATTCCAGAGCCTTGAACTTACCACCCAAACAATGACCACCACCTAATTAGAGCATGAGTGCAGTTCTTCAGGGCTACATTCAACTACAGCAAGATAGATCAAGGACCAAACTGCCCCACTTTGCCTTTTCTTCCTTCAAGTCCTTGCATTAAGCACTTTGCAAAAGAAGCAAAACCATCCCACAGCCACAAGTCTGATCTTCTACAGAGCTTTGACTCATGCCAGTGTATACAAAGGCCTGTCCTCTGTACTCAGTGAAGTAAGAGTCTAAGCAAAAAAATACTCATACCCATGTAACAAAAAGACAATATCACAGCCTATATGAACAAAAGACCCAAACTGAAATTACACAAGAAACCCGCATTTTAACGTGTTCAGATTTTTGGGAGTTTCTGCCATCTTAACAGCATTATTTTAACAGTTTCTTTTTTTTTGTGTGTCCATGTGTTGAATTATATTACCCAGGCCAAAGTTTTGTTCTGTCTCCAGGTGTATAATAAGCTTCAGGAAGACAATTATCACATGGCAATTTTTTCATACCTGAGATTTCTTTCAGTATACATTTCAAATTGATATGCTCACGGAAAAGCCAATCTACTTATAAAAATCCTGTTTCTCCTAAAAGTTCAAATGGAATGCAGAGAGTGAGATTAACATTGTGGTTTCTGGTTTTGATTACTTGGTGGCAGAAAGATAATACAGTAAATGAATTAATATATACAGCAACATGGAAATAATATTACTCTGACCAAGGACACGACTTTTTAAGGTACCCAGAAGACAGAGCACACATCTCTGAAGGGACCAGAATACAGAGTGATGAAAGCTGGAAGAGGAAGGAAATAGCTGTGTATTTATATGCAGAGTGACAGAAAAGGAAACCGGACAACTAGATCACTTGTATATGTATATTAAAATTAGCAATTGGCTTTTAAACAGGTTTAAACCCATTTAAAACACCACACCAATACAGAGTAGTTGAAACAGGTAAACAAAAGTAAAAAGCAGATAGTGAATTTTAACTCTTTAGAGGTTCCACCTGATAATTAAATCTGACAGCTAAATAACAAGATTTTACCAATTCTATTACCTGAGATCCACATAAGGTGATTGGACCTCTGAATAGAAATACTGCTAATTAATCTGATTCAGCAACATGCTTAGCAGGTAAGTAGCACCAAGCAATGAACAATATAAATATAGTTAGCACATTTATTATATAAGTAACCCCAAGCATTAATTATTTTAATGCTTAGTACCATTCCAGCTTCTTTTCTGATACTGAAGAAATATGTATAGGCTGAAATGGTGATTTCACAGTACAGTTAGCTAATAAAATTGTCTTCTTGATATTGGATATTTACTTCTCAACTGAATAGGTGTAAAGGTACACAGTTGTTACAGCAGCTTCACTACCACTAATGAGACAGTTTCCCTTGAGCTGCTGCAATAATATTAGTGGGTTTAGAACTTTATAGCAATAGCTTTAGTTTATGTCTTCGTAAATTTTGGGAAAAATCACTACAAAGAAAATCTTATACCAAATGCTTTGGACAATGAAATGTTTTTCCCCGCCCTCTTACCTGGGCACATGGAAACGAGCTACCCCCCAGTGCAACAGAACTTGTGGTCATTGGCATATTTACTTGCTTTGGAAGTTGGTCAGAATTTCAGTGAAAACATCATAGGACTTTTCTGTAACAAAAATTACTGGGATCTCTGTCTTATGCAAAATATAATATCCCCAAACCGACACCAGTTGTACTTACAATGCAGTGTAAGAGCATGCATGAGGCAAGGTTTGAGATCAAATTCACCAGCCACCCATCTCTTTTGCCTTCAGAAATGCTCTAAATGACTGCTCTGAGGCAGCTCAGGTGTTACTGCTCTAAGTGGGAGCTTTGGATGCATCTTGTGCTTTTCAGTATTGTTGATGTTGTCACACTTAGGATCAAGCCTTAAGGACAGGTCCAGGAGGTCTGCAACTGTTTCAGTAACCTCTACCCAAGCCATTGGCCTGTGAAGCAATACTTCCCAATTTGGGTAGGCTAGACTGCATACCACCTATCTTAGGAAGACCCTGGCATCACCTGTCACAGGGATGCATGCATTAAAGTCTTCCTCCTTTCATTCCATTACTCCTGCCTTTCTTCTACATGTATGTGAAACTGGGAGCCCAGCACTATGCCATCCACTATCACATTTCATCTGGGAATAAGCTTTCATGGGAACCACTCACTGCCAGTCAGCTGCTGTGCGGCACATCAAGCTACTGCTTGCTCATCAGCTATTGCAAGTTCAGTTACCTGGAGGAAGCATCACTGCTGCAGGTGCCCGCTTCCAACCTTTCTTCCATCAGCACCATTGCCTCCTGTCTCCTCCTATGAGCTTTGGAAATATTTCTAGAAATATCCTGAGAAGCTGGACTGGGAGCCACTCTTGGACTCCTGCCCCTGAAACACCCAAGCACATCAATGAGGGCTAGATCCACTGCAAAACCCAGCTGGCAGGTAGAGGAGAGAAAAAGCTTTCATAGCTATCTCTTCCAACTTCTGTGTGTGGAAGGAGATTAAACGGGCAAATACTTCTGCCTACACAATGCAGTGGGTGTAGAAATAGCTTGGAAGACTGCCTGTGGTCCAGGGCTATCTGTAATGCAGGCCAGATGTAGACAAGACCATTGATCCTCAGCATCACACTGGGGAATTTAATTAGTATTAAATAAAAAGGTAGAGGCAAATTAATTCTATACAGAGGGAGGTTGAAAAGATTGGAACTGTTTTAAATGAGGGTTGATTTACAAATGGATACACAGAAAATAAATTGAACATGTTTATCTTCCTTCTCCCTATTTAAATAGGAAATTTAAAGGCAATAAATTTAAAGGTGACAGAAATAAATTATTTTTATAAGACCTGGGGAACTCACCACCACAGAGTATCACTGAGACTCAACAGGATTTAAAACAGGTTTAGCAATTTATAAGTACAATGAATATTTGTGATAATAACTGAAGGAAAAATGTCCTTCAGAATGAGGTCATATCACAAGCTAATGAAGGTTAGAGGAAACTTCCTCTAACTCAAATTAATCTTTAATTGCCACTCCTGGGTTTCCTGTGCTTTTCTCTGAAGCATCTGACACTGCTAGTGTTGATCAGCAACAGGAGTGCCTACGCTCACAGCATAACATCCTGCAAAGCAAGACCACTAACTTACCCCCCCCGCCCCGATTTCTGTAAAAACACTGTAATTTCTATTGCAAGAAATAGCCACTAAGAAAATTGTGTGTGTGTGTGTGTGATTGTTAACTCAGTGATTTGGCAGCATGATGTGGATTGTTTATGTCAGTCTTTCACTGATGGACTTTCCCTTCCGCAGGCTGCAAAAAGAATATTCACCAGTAACACTCTACCAGTCACAGCAAAATGTGAAACACAGAAAAGACAGCATGCAGGGATGCAGGATGCAAAGCAAAAAAAAAGACAGACAGAATTGTGGGCCTGAGTTTCTTTGACACGCTTTTGTCAGGCTGTCCCAAATGATTGTCTTTAACAGTAACAGGGCAATGGAAAACATCCTTTCATTTTTAGAATAAATTACATACAAACCAGGACATGCAGTTTAAAGGGTTCTATATCTGAGTATTTGTTACATATTCAATTTTTAAATAATCATGTTGAAGTTGCTCCCTGATGGCTGTCCTTTGTGAGTTACAGAAATGATATTCCAGAATCTTTTTCTTCAAACAAAATTTATATATAATATTTCAACCAGTGGAGCTTGGCTACTTGTATTCTCATGACAATGTGCATGCAGGTTATTCAGTGAAATTCCTACCTTGGTAAAAGGACGATGAACTGTCACCCCAAGTTTCTCCTGCCATTTCAGTGGGATAGCAGTATTCTTTTCACTTCCTGTTCTAAAATGTTTCTTTATTAACATTATATTTCACTAAATTGTTCTAAGGTACCACTAGGGGAACATTCTCTTTCAATATTATCCCCAACTGAAAATCTATTCTATTTTGCTAATCACTGGGAGAATGCATAAACCACTCAGATTCCAGGACAAATGGTAGAACAAAACTACAAAACTAATATTATTAGTACCAATCAAATGCTTCCAAAGCCACTTTATAGTTATGACAACTAACAAATTCATAAACCATTTACATTAGGAAAACAAGTTTGTGTGTCCATTTATTTTCTCCTTTACAATGCTTTTCCAAAAGCAGAATTTAAAGATTAAAATAATTTCTCCTAAGGACAAACTAAGAATTTAAGAAATCCCTCTGTAAGTGGGTATTCATGTTTCTGAAACAGCTTACCAGAAGCTTACACTAGTGGTTCAGGATGTCACAGCTTTTTTTTTTTTCTTACTGACAGTTTTATTTCCCGATAATTAAATAAATTTTATTACTTAAATAAGCGTATTTTGGTCTACTGCAAAACACATCATATATTGACTCTAATCTGAAAGTTAAAAAAGAACATCAGATTCTTGGGAAAGCAGGTCTCATGCATCTTAGGATACTTTTAGCGAAAATTTTACAAGCAAGCCCTCTGAGTTTGATTTATTACATACTGAACTGCTTTATAGGATCTGACTGGAAACTCCAGAGACAGCCACTAATCTATTAGTGTACACACACATCTTCTCCCACAAACTTTTACACAATTAGGCCAGGTTATAAATTTAAATATAAGTGCTCATTATCTTAGCTACACAAATCTTTAGTTAATTTTCATACACTATTATGGAATATGGGTCAACCTCATTATTTCCTGTCTACCGAGGATAATTCCTCCTTCCTGTTCATGAAAGCTGAATGTCATAACCTATGAATTAAGATACTTGCCTTGTATTCTAGCTATTATTATTATTATTACTATGCAAGTTCCTCTAGAAACAGGACTTTTTGTTCTGTGCCTACAAATTCGAAGCCCAAGGTGAAACTTCACACTAAAAATTATATGTGATTAAACTGGAACCTGGCAGAGACACAAACCCAACACGAAGAGTTCAACTCATTAAAAAAACATCAGGCACGCAGGTGCTCAGCAGTTTTGGTATGACTGAGTCACACAGCAGATGGGGGTGAATACTGAGGGGCAGATCTTAGCTGGCATATATTGTCCAAGCTCTGCTGGCTTCAACAGAGCTGTCACAGTTTACATCAGCAGAGATATGCCGTTGAATACTGAATACAAAAAAACAGATAGCTATCTATGTGACTTTGAAGCAATGGTAAGAGGTACAGTGCTGTAACGTGAGGCATCAAATTCCACCTTAATATCTTAATATTTCATGAGGAAAAATGCTAACTCACATTCCGGATTTCTTTTTAATGTCTTCATTTTTCTTTTTTGATGTGTAGATTTTGATTAATAACTCTTCTTGTTTGCATGGAAAAAGTAAGGACTTTAGGATATAAACTTGTTAGAAACAATATAAATCCTCCACTATTAACAAAGTTTTATCAACAATAACAAGAAAACTCTTTCCTAAACAAGGATGACCAAGAATGCTCCAAGCTCTGGTATTTTTCAGTGGGGTGTACAGTTGTGTACAGACATTTACAAAATGAGCCTTTTAACCCCTTTACAAAAGTAAGACCCAAATTTATAAGCTTATTTTCTGCAGTTTTAGGGCCAAATCCTTATTTCAGAGGGGTTTCCTCTATTTTCATAGAGGTCTGTCAGCTATGATGATCCTATATACCCTCTGAGAGGGCTATTGATTTTAAGCTTGTGTCACCCTAGTAACAGCATGCATACTTCATCTTCCCAAAGTCCAAATGTTTGGGATGCTAAGTGTCAAATCCTGTGAATTGCCTATGCTCCTGACGTTAGATAATGGGGCATATGGGTACAGCGGTATTGAGCATATGAGAGGTATGTTGTGTAAAGGGAACGGGATGCAGTTGTAGCTCGTCAACAAGATGTTGCCCAGGAGGACTCATTGCAGCATAGGGCTGTGTATGACTATGAACCCCTGGCTGCAGTGCCTCTCCACAGCCTTTCCCTGTGCTGGGATCTTGTGTATCCCTGATCCAGCAGCCGGATGGGTTTCCCACGTGGATGTGGTGGGACTGTGCTAAGAAAGTCTGAGAGAGAAAGGGCAATGGGAGGTGAGAGCTAGTAAATGTATCGCAAGAACATGTGAGACTCAGCACATCTAAACTGGTTCACAGAGGAGAAATTCATGCCCCAGCCTGGGCTGTGCTGTACTAATTGGAGTCAGAGGGTGTCTGACAGCTAGAGCCTCCTGCAGCTAATGGGACTTGTGGCTGAAATATGATGATTCAACTGTAAAATTTCATCACTGCGTATGATCTTGCACCATACCAGTCCAAATGACAAACTCTGGAAAGCGAGTAAAAGTCTTGGAATATGTCAACTTTTCTTCTCAACAGGGTAAATTGGCACTGCTCCCGATCACAGTAAGCCAGAGCGCTCTGGTTGGTATTATCTAAAAGCAGATACAGCTCACGATCACATAATGAGCCTGTGGCTGCTGTCGGATTGAACTGACCTGCAGGAATTTTTATTTGTGCAATGATCCTGTCCTACAAATTCTTAATATTACAAGGATGAACACAAACCTGGACTAATTACGAGCAAAGTGTTATGCAGGATCGGGCCCACTGTTTGTGCTAACAGAACCTCTTCACACTAACTTACTGTGCTTGTTAATTAACATGACCTTGTAGGTCATAATTTTCATTTAAGGGAAATGCTTAATGAGCACTCTACTTAGTTGTTCAAAAATAATTGGAGCCACTTAAAAGCACAAGAGCCCTTACAGAAGTACCTGCCCTGCCACGCCCCGACAGGCCTGAGACACTAATATCTTTTCTGCAGGAGCAGGGATTTATTTTTTTCCTCTGACAAAAAAAGGAAGACAATTTGAAGCTTCAGATATTATCTGAGGGGGCTAATTCCTCCCCCCCCAATGCTGTTAAGGAAACCGCTTAAACAGAGGCTGAGAGATCTAAAGCAGTAAAGCATCTATGCTCACTCGCCCCACCTTTCCAGTTACTTTTCTAGAGTCAGTTTAGGTTATTTTGTTGACAAAGAGCAGAATCATGACGTCACTAAGTCCAACCCAAGACAGTGTCTGGCTTCCACAGGGAGTGAGTTTTGTTTCACTTACCAAACCTCAGAAAAGCCACACCAGCCATCCGGGCAGAGGGTCTGCAGTGGGGCTGACCTGACACCACTGCTGACAACCCTCAGTTTCTGGAAATGCAGTGGCAACATCACTCCTCATGCTTAGCTTGATTTTCCCATCCTGACTTATAGCCTACCTCAGCAATTCTCAGTCTATATATCTTGAGCTCCATAAAGTCTCCAGCCTTCACCTGACTATTGCCCTTCCTGGAAACTGTTGGTGGCCCTGATGAGAAAGTGCCCGAGCAATTATTAAGAGGGGCATTGCTATGCCTTTCCAATTCACTTAGTCCTTGGTGTGAGGAATCCTGAGGGCAGAGGGTGGTGGACCCTGAGTGAATTCTTCCTTTGTGACAAACACAAACACCCCATGTCTCTTCATCACAGCTGAGAACTGCGAGAAAAGTCAGGAGAGCCCTGCTGTGGCCGGGGTCATAGTGGTGTGACAAATCATTACTTGCATCTTCTCTTTTTCCTGCCCAAGCAGTTTATTCTGTCACCAAATACTCTGTCTTCTTTAGGTCCCCCACCAAACCCATCCCATGGTTGTTCCCATCTCTTAACCCAGTTTTGCTTCTCCTGCTGCTCCTAAAATTCTTGTTGAACAGGACAGAAAATGCAACAAGGTCACCATCTTGGCTTCCTCTGAGAACAGGTTCCTTACCTTAAACTGTGCCTCCCAAGCGAGCAAAGGGAAGGAAAGGACTACAATCGACAGTTAGCGAGGAATTTCCCCTTTCCCAAAAATGTTCCTGTTCAGACAGCCCAACTCAATGGCAAGACATTTAAATTTCCCAGCTGGCAACAGGGAAACCTGTTGGCATCCATCCCCCCATGCGCCCATGTTGATCACTCCTCATCATCTCAGCTACAAGATTCGGGCAATGTGTTTTGATGCCTCTCCAATCCAACATCCTACTATGGCTGAGAGATGAAAATGTTACTTCCCATATATAATGCTTTCGTTCTTCATATCCCCATGAATCAGAGATGATGCCATGCTAATAGCCTCTGTTACAATGGCAAGAATGAAACCAGGCTGCCTGTGGGAGGAGAGGTTGCAGGATCAAGTATATTACTCTCAGATGACTCCAGAATGGCTCCACCAGGTCAATTATTGCAAGCTATTCTGGTATCTGTCTCCTGTGTTCCTATAGACCGAATGCAAAGCCTCACTTAAATTATAGATTTGAACAGAGCAGTAGTTACAGCCTCTACATAGAATTAATGACATACCACAATGCTTAAGTATATGATGTATTTGACATTCATTTATAAAGAGAAAAGAAATAAGTTATCACCTAAGAATGAAGCTACTTGGTACCCTTAGCAAACAGATACTCCTCTTCTGCATGTTATATTAGTATATACTTTTACCAGTTGAAAACTGGACAGTATACACAATTCAACACTTAAAATTGACTTGCATCCTTTATGAAAGAATATTGCAGCCAATCTGACAAAAATGAAACAAAAATGATATTTGCTTCCTGATAGTTTATTAAATGATGAACAGAAGATTTTAAAGGAACTGTCTGGTACAGCATAAATGACAGCTCTGACCAATTAAAAATGTATATCACCGAGACACACACTTTCATGTTATGGAATAACTTTAGTGGGTTTCTATCAAAGGCTGTCTCAATAGATATCTGATGAGAGACAGAGATCTGATGAAGCTAGATGGAGACACATCATGAGCATCCAATGCCAAGATAGGTATTATTAACATCAAGAACAACAAATACTAATTAGATGTCCATAATGAAGTTTCAGCATTCCTGCAGCCTTATATAGGTTGCACTTCAGTACTGTACATGTCAAATTGCATTTCTCGCATCATCTTCTTTTTCACTTACACTCTTTTGATGACATCCCTAACTTTCAGGCATGGTGATTTTTCCCAAATGTCCTTTCCAGCTAGTCAGTGAGGAAGACATCAGATCAGAGACAGAGAATTTGGGTGATAAATTTTAAGGTATGTATTTCAAGGTAGCAGCTGACTTTGCTCTGTGGGTCAGCATTTCCCATCTGATGAGATCTTTCTCTTAAAAAATATTACGAACTGAAAGAATTAAAAAAACATGGCAAAAGAACTAATTGGGATCTTGCCTTCAGCTTGACCTCGGGTTGAGGACAAGGTACCTACCCTCTCCTGCTGCTCCATGCCCTCCAACCTCACTCCACCGAGCACCCTGCTCTCGCTGGTGATATTGCTTTCCTCTATGTTCTTGGCAGTCAGACATGATTCTGCTTTCCTTCCTCACTCAGACATGCTCTTAGAAGTAACGCGAGCCTCCTGAGGCACACTGGGTTTCTAGATGGCAGATAACTGTTGATGTTTCAGTGAGATCTGGGTGGGGAAGGTTACTAATGTATTAGAGGAGTGATGCTAGGCTGTCTGAAGGACAAAGTGATGAGATCAAACTTCATTGCTATAAAGGATCGCAGACTTTGGAACAATTTTTCCTTTTGAGAGGTAACCAGAACCACACGTTCACTAACATTACTCTCAAAGAAAACCAGTGCTTTGCTTTTGTCACAAACTAAGGCAAATCTACAATTTTTAGGTCAATAATGTAACTTTCCCTTAAAATCTAACAACTCCATGGGAAGGACTATGGACCATAGCTAATCAATACATGTTTTCAAATCTGGAATACAAAATACGTGACCGAGAAACAGCTTCTGGTTACGCTGGATTCACTGACATGGGTGCAAATATCTCTCACCAGGAAGAATCTGATTGATGAGCTTGGAAAACATGGGACAGAGGTTACCCAGGGGATCAGGATAGTGGGATAGTGGGGGATAGGCATGCCCAGGGGAATCTGATGCTCATAAGTCCTTATTAACTCTTTCTGGATATGTATAGAACCAAAAAAAGGGATTAAGTAAGTTTCTCTGCCATTTTGGAAGTTGCATAAATTTTGGGGGGCTATCTAACCTCAATAGATAAAGGGTTGCATAACTTGCTCCCTTCCTCCATTTCAATATCTGGTGTGTTTTACATTAGTGCTTCTGATGTGGCTTTGTTAAAGCTGTAAATATGGAGATGGAGGCACTCTTTCTCAAGCTGTATTTATGAAATCTCGACTGACACTTTCTCAAAGGATCAAATGCAATTCTACAGCTGTGGAGACTCGACCCTCCCAGAATTGAAAGTCAGCAGAGAGACTCGCTGGGGGAAGTCCCAGGTGCACCCAATTAAAACTCATCCACCTCTCTGAAGGGAAAGCTGACACAAACTTATGTCTGAAGGGAATTATCCTCTCTTGGGATCCTGCATCCTCAATTCTAGTGCTCAGAAAAATAATTCTGAAGAAATAAATGCCACCTTTCCGATATACCAGAGATCTGCTAAGCATTTTGCAGATGTTACTAATTTTGCCTTATCAAAATCAGTACTTCAGAATATCATGCAAGTTGTCCAGTTCACATCAGTCAGACTATCAATGATTAATGGCAGCCTAGAGGAGTAAAACCTGAAGATTAAGGATCTAACACTGCCCGACATTTTTTTTAGTTCTCTTACAGTTTTGAAACTGACATTAACTCTAAAAGGAAAAAAAAAAAAATTGATTTTATTTTGTAATTACATATTTACATATTAAAGTTTTATTTTACTTGCAGAATACATTCTCACCTAGGATATTTTGCTTGTTTCCTTATATTACCATTTCTTCCTATGCAAGACTGAAAACGGAAGCAATTGGCATATGAAGAGGAAATACTAATAAAGGTACCTCAGTCCTATGACAAACCGCAATAAAGTGTTTTGAAAAATATTGTGCCTCCCAATGGCACCAGAAAGAGATGGGACACACAGTACCCGAGAAACTGCACCTCAATTGCTAGAACACCATTTTAGTGAGTGCTTTGAATCTCTGACAGGCTGACTAGAAGTTTAAAGAGTTCAATAATATCTTCCAACAAAATTGCAGCTGTGAAAGTTTTGTTAAATGGTAAAGAAAAAATACTTTCCTTTGACCATAACTTAGCTGTCAATTAACTCAAACTCTGTGATCTTCCTTTCAAAATACCTTGCAATATTTAGCTGCTGTTCTTCAAGACGAGCATTTTTCCTTGTCAGTAAAATGAGTGAAACTTTCTAACACTTAAGGGAACATGCTAAAACTGTTAGAAACTTCATTTTCTTTCAAAGAACTTGGACATGTTAAAATACATATATAAGGATGTAAACTAATCTTTGTATTTTAGTGTCATTTAACAAGGTAAAGCTCAACTTCAATGATCAGGTTAAGCTATCAGGACTTAATTTTGAAGGAAGACCATGGGTAACGAAGTGGGATGAATAGATGATAACACAAAGAAAAGCACAGCTATTGATGGCTTAAGGTGGCTGATACATCCCATTTCAAAATTATCTTTAATTACTTAATGAATTTGTAAATCTTAATCCTTTTAACCTAAAATGTTATGTGCTGGGTGTCTGCTATACTAAATGAGACCAGGAATTCTTTTTACTAAAAACACGGAATTAACACATGTCTCAATTCACACAGAAAGGGTTGGAATAGAGTTGGTAATGCAGCCTAAGTTTTGGTGTTTCCTTACCTTGGGAGTTTAATGTTGAAAAAACCCCGTATTATTTTAATGTCTTTATCCTGGACACAATTGTAAATTTAAGAGCTGTATAAATTTAGTAAGAGCTAACACATTCAGACACATCTTCAGCCTGAATTCTACAAGGAACTGAAACTAATCTTGGGATTGGCGGTGTGCAGAACCAGCACTGGGACTTTACTGCAAAAAGACAGCACAGGGCCCAGGGTGCCGCCTGGACAACAAAGCGAGGCTTAGGGCCATTTTTTAATTTTGCCAAGGGGTAAAGTCCATCGAATTTAAAGAAAACTGACTTATGAAGACTGGCTTCCCACCACAGCAGAGCTTCCCAAGAAGTGTGCAGGCTTGCAGCATGCACCCAGCTGCCCGGCATGCCTGGATGCCTGTGGACTCAGGAGCCGGCTGGGAGCTCTTGGTTCCTCAGCTCCGATGTTGCGACTCCTGGGACTGCTCTCAGCTCCTTAGGAATAAACAAGGTGCTCCCTCAATGTGAAAACAAAACTGAAACATTTTTCTAGAACCACAATTTTTGAAAAGCTATTCTTAGTAGGTTTTATGAAGACTTCTAATTTTCTTTAAACTCAGTATAAATAATGGAAAAAATACATTTGTAGGTTATAGGAAAACATAGCATTGCTAAAAGCCCCCAAGCATCGGATAATTACAAGGCATTAAAAAGGTGCACAGTACTGAAAGAAGAGTGAAAGGTAAAATATTGAATGTCCAAAAGCCTCAGCCTTTAACAGATCTCCCTTTCTATACCCTTAGTACATGCCATAGGAGACTGTTTTACTGGCCTCAAGGGGCATACAAGAAGGCTCTAAACACACTAAGAAAAATTTATGGAAATCTTGGACTGTTTTGTCCTGCCTTTCAGTTTTACAAAAAATATTTATCACTGTTCATACAAATACAATTGTATAAAAGAAAAGTTCATGCATTAAGGAAGATGCAGTTCATACCACAGGTGTGCTGATGCTAAAATTGTCTCAGCTGTCCGTCGTGTCCCCCCCCCCCGCAAAAAAAAAAAAAGCTCTTTTTCAAGAGCATGGTGCTACAGAGTGCCTGGGAACTTGTGATGACCTTCTGTACCTGCAATTCTGTCTTTTGGAAGATGGAAATGGATTTTCTTTTTTTAAACATATGAAGTACTAGAGTGCTATTTGTTCTATAGCTCGTAGATTTACTAGAGCAAAAGAAATGAGAGCTTTAGTCAAATGTGAAGGCAGGCCTCCCTCATGAGATTACAAAATCAATCAGCTCTTGTTTACTGTACATTGACAGCGTCTCCTGCTGTGGCTAAGTTGCAGAGGCTGTTAAAACACTAAACAACGTTACAAAAAACCTTATCTAGTTGGCTGAGTGAATTCAGTTGTCCCCTGACACACAAGTAGCTTTCTCATTGGCGTATAGTTGAGCCAACAATATTTCAGTCTGGGATGAGAAAGGTGTGTAGGAGAGGATGGGAAGAGGTCCAGAAAGGCAAATGTGGATCCTTATGGCAGAGCACTGCTTTCCTCAGGTGTTTCAAATTTACTCCTTGGAGTCTGGAGGAATGAGGACCAAATGCAGAAAAGGAGCTCGTGACATCCCTCAGTCTGTTATCCCACTGTCTTCACAGCCAGTCCTGAAGAAATCCCGATTTTCAGTGAGGAACTGGAGTGCTGAAGATGTTATAAGAGATGGAGCTCGTTCATGCTTATCACTTCAGCCTGTACGCTGGAATGGATGGGATTTGAGTATACTGGTGTGCCTTTACCCTTACCATAAATGCTATGGGACTCTTAAAGGCCAGTCTCATGTCTCTGACAATTTCAGAAGAAAGTATCCCTATTATTAAGCTGGGCAGTTGGGTCAGGAGTGCCTGAAAAACATGTGCCCTCTAACAAATCATCAGGACCACTTCTGCACCGAGATTAGAAATCCCCCACTGACCTTATTTATATGGCAAGAGCGGAGACCCCAGCCTGGCGTGTTACAGATTCCTAAGGTTGCACAGCCAAACAACTTTACAGCGCCTTGATTCAAGGTGCATGTATTTCATAATATAGTCATTTTTCTTCACCCCATTTTTAACTCAAATTTAACCAAAAATTCCACAGAGCATTTTTCTTGGTTTAATCTTCATTGTTTGGAATAGTAAATCAGTAATATTTCCTCAAAAGTGAGAGGTGAGTATGCTTCCATGGGCATAGATGTCCACCTAGATTCAAGATTTTTGTGAGAAAAGATGGTTTCTATTGCTGTATTTAGCCCCTGGATTAACTAATAATGCAGAAATTTTGGCATGTATGACTCAGTGTAAATTGTAATTTTTGTTTGCTCTCTCATCTGTGGTTTTAGTCTCCTAAATGACAAGTTCAGACAACACATTACCATTATCCTTTGTGGAATGTATTAATAAAGACTGCAGGACACAATACAGCAAGTTCACCAAAGCAGAAAAGCAAGTTGCTTGTAATGCAATTAAATTTTTTTTTTTTTCTCTATTATTGACAGCATGGCATACCACCTATTGTTAACAATCACAATGAAGAACAGCATAGGATTTGGTTTCCATTTCCAGTTATTTATGTCATGTCTCAAGGAAGATTATACCTCCAGTGTTTTTAACAAATACACAGTTTTTTTAAATACACTGAATTCTTCTCTAAGTCCACCGTGTGCGCTTTAAAATCTATCAATTCAGGCCTATCCAAAGCAAAAGTTCAGATGGAAAACTTTCTGGTTTTGATGTCCACGTACAACAGAGCTGTTATTAATGCTGGACACAAACACCAAATGAATTCTGTTTTGTGGTGATGGGTAACTAACCTAGAAGCGTTGGTTATTAAATGTCCCATACACCTAGGCATGGAGACCTAGGTCCACAAAGCAGAATTTAAGAAAACATGTAGTTCAGGGCTACAGTATCTAATACTGTGTGTACAGTGCTTAGAACAGAATGCACAATGTGATTTAAAAACCTGGCGTTATCAATATCTCCTTACTCAATGTTCACTGAAATTTCCAAGGTGCTCTACTCCAGAGAGAAAATCCAAACAGCAAGAACTACAGGCTATCTGTTTTCTCTGTACAGCTCAGGACAGTAGAACAGTATCTGACAGACTGAATTTCCATACAGAATTAAATCAGCTCACCACAAAAAGAATTTATTATGCCACTTCCAATTAACCATAAAAATATTAGAACCACTATTTTTCAATCCCCCAGTGAAAGGTAAATGATAATACATTTTGAATAAAATCAGCTTTTGTGATGATAAAATCAGGAACAAAAATTAAGCTGATCAGTGTATTGCCTTGGTTTTGCAAACCTAAAATAACTATTTTTAACTTTTACAGCATCCTGAAAAAAACAGAAAATCTTTTTTCTGCTCTTTTATCCAAACCAAAACTTTTCCTGCACAAACGGACAAACAGGTTTATCTTTTGTTTGGTACACATAAACACAAATGTTCTGCATCTATTTCTGTATAATTTTTTGAGTATTTTTTCCCCTTTTACTGTGTTAAAGTTCTTTGCATTGCTGAATTAAAAAAAAAAAAACAACAAAAACCCCAATGGATTTAAAAAAACCCTATCAAATTAGTTGTTGAATTATTAGTAGTTTCTTGTCATTAGATAGATATCTTTTTTTTTCTTCTACATCAAAATTCTGTAGAAGAAAAGTTAAGATGAACATGTGAAGCTGCTGAAAAATCCTGAGCATTCGTTGTTCAGCCATCAATGTTTGTAGTCCTTCAACACTCTGATTCATTACATTCTTGAACTGATCTACAGAAAAGTTATAAAGGTAAAGTGATTTCTTCACTGAGAGATGGGCTCATGCACATCCATTTGGGCTAGGGTGAAGAGTGAGGCTCATAGCTACTCTCTCGGTTGACGACTTACTTAAAATTGCTTTACCAGAGATGCTGTGGGTGCCATATAATGGGTGAGGTGAATGTTGAGTGTTTTAGACCATTCGAGGCATGCTGAAAACCATCACCGAGCACCTAGGTTTCCAAGAAAACAACTAATAGACGTATTCTTTCTTGGGAAGGATTAAATTTGGTGGCAAAAAATCTGCAATATGAATTCCACCTTTTTCCTCCAGGAGGAATAACAAAAGTCTAGGAAATGCATAGGTGTGGAATTTTGAGCACCAAGAAAATATAGCATTTAAAGAGAAATGGGTTCTAAATGTAGCCGCAGTGAAGCTCATTTTTGTGGCTCATAGAGAAAAAAATGGATACAAGGTAAAGGAATATTCCTTATTTGTAGTAAGCAAAAATCTACACCTGAATGCACTGCAGCTGAATTACACGGGACTTCTGCTGATGATTTCAGCAGGAGCAGAGCAGCTCTTTCTCTGGAATTCTGCCAGGCCCTAGAAAATATTTGGTGTCTGAAAAAACCCAGCAAGGTGAAGGGGAACAGTTTCGGGAGCAGAGTTACAGAATCAGAAGTAAGTGGAAACAGTCCCCATCTGTGTCGGTGAAAGGAATAATCACATTTCAACAGAAACTTCCTTGCTAGGCTTTGTTCAAAGATTAAAAGCTGTCAGCATTATGGCATACCAGTAACAAAAAGAAAAAACTGTCAGAAAAATCACAAAGCTGACAGAAATGGTATGTCTATGGTTCCTGCAGACAGCACTTGCCTCTATTTTCAATGAGAAAATTGAAAAGTTTCCATTTCTTTTAAAAAAAGGTCAAAATCATATAAACGGATGATGAGAAAGTTCTGGTAATCAATGAAACAAGTCTTCCTCCCCAACAGAAGCTTCAGTCTATCTACTCTTGAATGAGCTTGTAACAGAAACCTACCGAATTGGGCTTTTACGTATCTTCCTGGGAATTCCCCCCGAGAACCAGACATCTCTTGTGTAGGTGTCTGCACAATTAAACTCCATTTATGCCCCCATCTAGCAGGTGCAGCTTGCAGGGTCTCTCCAGCCTCACCTTACAAGGAGAGTCTGGCCTTTAGGATAATAATGTGTCCACAAATTGCTCATATCTGACCTTTACACAAGTCTGTTTTTATCAGGGATTTGGGAAAGGAGAGTCACGAGACTCTCTCACAAGGGACACGGAGAGCTGTGATACAAAATTATGAATGCATTTATGTATTACATTCTGATTTCAATTTCTGGTTCTAGATTAAGTGAAATAGCTGGTTTCATCTTGCATGTCACTCACTTTTTACTATCTTAAAAGGCCTCTAGACTCTCATCCTTTATTTTCACTTCACTTTTTATAAATCACAGTAGGCAAGTAGGCTTCTACTTTCCTGTATTTGAAATGCAGTAGTCCTGCCTGGCTTAGACTAAATCAAGTGAAAGGCCATGGCACACCTTGATTTTGGATTGCCTGGGATTGGCACAGTGTAAATGTGCATCAAGGCAATACTAATTACTATTGAGACATAAAAACTCTGTTGCTTTCCTTCATTCTAATCCCAAAGGCAAATTGTTCATAAATAATATTTGAGGTTATACAACTATGTGAATATCTATACAAATAATTAATCAACCAACAATTCAATTACCAGATAGTGGTATTTTAACTACCACTACTTAGGCACTATTGGAGACTTTCCCTTGGAAGTCATATTTTCATTAGACTTTAATACAGAGATATAATTAATGGATAGCTGTCACAGCTGCTCTACTTGGTGATTCACTAAAAGATGTCTGAAAAATAAAATGTATTGCAAAATGCCAGCTGCAAGTGGCAAACTGGAAAATGACATGTTAAATAATTAAATGAAAAATGATTGACTATGCATTGTAATATGCATTCAGACGAACACTATGTTACTGTATTAGTGTTCATTGTGGTAAAGAAGAAGCTGGTACAAAAGACCTGGTCTTCAAAACTGTCTGTACTTCCCTGTCACAAGTTTTAAGGACAGGTCTGTACTGCAAAACATCCACTGTCTGTCCACTTAATAAAATCCTTTGCTTATGCCAGGATGGCTTTTTCAGTCATCTGATGAAGTCCTTTCTCTTGGGAAGGTGAAACCCTGTCTAACTCAGAGAGAGTCTGAGCTGTACTTTTAGATACTCTGTAGAGAATAAAGCACTGGTGAGCTAAGCAGAAACTCAAGGTACAGTCAGGTGTTTGCTTGTGCACCAGCTTCAGACATGATTCCTGCTGGGTGCTGGTTTCCCCCACAGAGGTGCAAAGTTTACCAAGTTCACTATCATCATCTTTAGCAGGGAATAGGACTGACTGCACCATCAGGAATAGGTGAATAACAGCTTAGAAAGCTGCTTATCTCTGCCTTTCATCCACTTCAGTAAATAATGTGGTAGAAACATGCAAAATGGCTCTGCAAGCACTTAGAGTAAAATTTCAATGCCAAAATACAAAACTAACCTGTTTTTCTCTTCAACTAAATTTGCAGTAAGTGTTCTCCTGTCAGCTGAGAGGAGGTTACTAAAAGTTGATCGTTTAATGAGTAACCCAAACCTAAGTGACAATTACAAAACTGAAATTGCTGAATAGCTGTATTTGTAGTACCATGAAGATTTTGGAGCTGCTTGCTACTGCGAAGTCACCCCAAAGTCTACGTCTGACAATAGCCACAAGATGTGTTTGGCAATTGCAACCACAGAATAATGTGTGAGCTCAGGCCATTCCTTCAGCTGCAAGTATGTTCATGTAAGAGAGTTTAAACTGCTGATACAAATGAGCTTGAGGTAGGACTAGATGGTTAGGACTAGCTAGAGGTTAGGACTATGCAGCAAAATAAACCTGCCCAGTAAAAGATGATAGTGCTCACAGAATTAAATTGATGCAAGATGAGAATTTAAAAACAAATATATAATACAAGCATAACTTCCCCCCCCACCTTAGATCACACAGCAAACTTTCACAAAGATTACTGTATTCATTATCAACATCCTAACAGAAGTGCCTAATGAACAGCTTAATATCTTTGGACATGTCATTACATAAAAGCCAAACAGGTGAGTCTCTTTTACCAATTGCCAAGCTCTAAATTTAAATTTATATTAATTACCAAGCTATAAACTGAAATTTATATTATTATTTTTATATAATAATACCTGCTTTGCAGTTGATAGCTTTTATTTTGGGCTTCAGTGCCTGAACAGTAGATTCTAAAGTGATGGTGAATTCCTGAACTGATATTTAAAACTTCTAAACTGATATGCACCTTTTTTATAGTGATGATTTTAAATAGGAATTTTAAACAAATAAAAGGAGCTGACAAGGATTATCTTCATGTACTAGTGTATTAATTTATCTCTTGATAGAACAAGAGCAAAAATAGACTGTAGGTTTTCTTTTCTTGGAGGGTGATAATACTGAAATTAAAGCAGTTATCTTGATAAACAATGGTAATGTTTTTGTCAGTTTTAGACAACCTAAAACCAAAAAAATTCTCTAAAGGATGGAATTGGAGCCAGCAGAGCTAAGAGCATCCTTCAGGTTTTTCTTTGGTGCATTGAATGGAAGTCAGCTCTATATGCCCGACTCCGTGAGTGTGCAACCTCCTCCCCTACAGAAGGGCTTTATAGCTGTATTTCTGGCAAACACATACTGCATCTGAGGAACTTGATAGGAAAACCAAAGGGATCTAGAGAAAAAAGTAACCGCTGAGAGAACAGAACAATTTACATACAGTCAAAAGGACAAAAGGCAGACTAATGACATCCCCAATACTTTGTACCTCACTGGGTCTGTGCCTGGGCACTGGCACCTGCCTGCAGAGACCCAAGGGCAGGCTACAGAATTAGGGGCTTAGAGTTCGGATAGACTCCAAAGAAAGAGTGATGACAGGCAAATGTCTAATTAAAAGACACAAAAATTTACACTGTTTCCTTCCTTTCTCTTTCTGTCTAGGATTTTTCTAATTAGCTCAGCGTTTGAGGCCTTCAGTTTTGCATTTTTAGTGATGCATTTATAGTGGATTTATTTGGGGTATTACGTGGTACAAATACTAAATAAGCATGATTGTAAGTGGTTAATAGCCCAAATGCCAGCAAACCTGGAGCCTCTGACACAATGACATTATGCAGTTTAGCATCTAACTGTTACCTACTAATTCATCATCAGCGGTCGATCTGCAAATATTTCAGCAACCACCATTGAGGAAGATAAAGAACATGTTGTATAGATTTTCCTTCTCTAAATAGGGGCCTGGGTAAAGTCCATGACAGATAATCTGTGGTCTAGGACTGACATTGCTTACTCCTGAATTAGCAATGTCTTCAAAGTCTGATAAAGAGAGAGCCTGTATCTGCAGAGCTATCAGTCTGATGTCTTTAGCATGTGCTAAGATCACTTAAAGGGTGGGGAGGGGAAGAGAGATGGAAAAGGAAATAGGATGAATAGAAATGAGGTAAAGGAAGGTTATGAGACTGATAAACAGTTTAACAGTTGAAGTAGCCCTCTAGTCAAGAGGAAGGAAAGTTGGGCTTTTTGTACATGTTAAATTACCTCAAAAAAGACAGGTTTAAACCCCATTTCTGAAGATATATCTAATAACACTTAAAGAGAAAAAATATCCTAATAAATCCATGACTAAGAGTATCTGTAAGCACATAAAACTGTTAAAGCTGCAAAATCCTCTTAGAACGGCCCAAACCCAGACGCATTAATAGCATGATGTAGTGCCCTTGTTGTTCCTGTAGCCTTATGATTGCAGTGACATTGCCAGAGTGTAAGCAAGGACAGCCGTAAACTTCTCCGTGTTGAATAAGTTTTATGTTCTCAGTTACTATGGGGATTTCCTGGTCTGAAATCTGAAGGATACAGGTGACCCCATTTTTACTGCAGGGTGGTTGAGCCTGCCCAGCTGTGCATGGCCGTGCTGGCAGCATGCAAACCTGGTTGTTTAGAGCTGGGCCTAGGATCCTAGAATGATGGATCATTCCAGGGAAACATGGGTCCCTCTTGAGCCAGGCAGCCCACCTCTATGATCCCAGCAGGGGCTCTACTCCTCCATCTCCTCAATACTGGTGTAGTGAAGGTTACTGAAGCTGGAGTCTAGAGTAGATCCTTGTGAAAAGACCTATTGAAGGATAATTGAGACGTGAGAGAAAAAGGATGGCTGGAACTAATCAGGAGGTACTTCTCAAAAGACAGCCAGGATGGAGTGGGAGCTGTCCCCCATACAGCTGAAGTGGGAAGGGGGACTTACTTTTAGAGTACAAAAATAGCTCAGCTGTCTCCTTTAGGCTTGGAGAACACCAGTCAGTCTGAAACATGGAAAATCTATTGCTTCCTCCTGTTTTAACCACACCTCCTCTTCAGCAGTCAGTACTTCTACCTTGGAAGAGCACCAGGACCTCTATGCCAGCTTTCAGTCTGGTGTATATTAAACCAATGGAGATAGGCAACTCCAGGAAATTGATTTTATAATGAACGTAGCACCGCGCTAACTGTAGTGGAACTCCAGAACGGCATTCTAATTGACAATAAATAACTCAATTTTCAGCCCAGTGGTGATAAAGTATTTAACACCAATAATTCCAGTACTCAGCAGAGACTAAATTCTATCTTTGTTTTGCCTTGCCTTGCCAGGTGAGGGAGTGGAAATCAGAGAGTACTTCTCGTCCTCAGAATCCAGTTTAAGGGCAAAAAGGGTGGTACCAGACAATACTTGAGGTGTTGCAGAACGATTTGCCAATCTCACCTTCCACAAAAGGGAAGTTAGAAGAGTGCTTTGTGTTTCTCAGGACAATATGTTTGAAGCTCCTGTTAAAGTATTTTCCTAAAAGGCCTTATTGAGCCTTATCCAGGTATGCTGACTAGTAACTTGAGAAATGAACTCAAGGATTTCAGTGAAGGTTTTGGTGCCATCGTGTGCTACTCATGGCTAGCAGATGTAAGTTCTCTTAAAGGGTTAAATGGATGAGATCCACAACATTAAATGAAAGCTCTGTTTTCTCATTAAAAATCTGACATTCTATGAAATCACATATTTGTGGGCCTCACTACAAATATCTGTGTTCCTGTAATGGTCCAAAATCTGTAGGTCAGATTAAATTTTGTGAAAGAGATCAGATTTGTCCTTTTCATTTGGGCTCAGTTAACCTTCATGACATACAAAGCAAAAAGACAAAAGCATACAATGCTTCATTCACCCTGTTAATATTGTAAATTGCTTTTATGAACTGAAATTTTTTATTTTACCTTTCTTCATTAACGCACAAACAAGCTGACATACTGATGATGCACACTTCTGCACATATATTTGCAAGGGACCATTTCACATTTAAGGTCAGGGAATTTACTAATATTTATTCCTTCAGAAAGATATTACCTAGCTACATATACATATGTATAATATGATATTACCTAGCTACAGAATACATACACATTTCAAGCAAATATTACATTCTTAGCAGAGTGAATTTAAATAGGATAACAGTAGATCTTTGAATTTGGATAACTAAAGATTCTACTTTGTCATTCATAACATCTGTCGAAGGGCACTATCAGTTTGAAAAGCATATTTTTATAAAATATCCTCGCATGAAAAGAAATAAAAGCATCGGCTGGATGTAAATCACACTTTTCTGGTTATTTTTAAAATTTAAGAATGTCATTGCCTTATGTTAGTATATAATATTAGAGAATTGTTATGTAGTTCTCCACTTTCAAATTTCCATGGAACAGAATAATGCTGCAATGTACTTTAGTAGAATACTCTTCTTGCTTTCATACACTACAGAAATGTACCTAAATATGTCAAAGAAATGTGTCTGTGGCTCTAAACTTCTATAGACTTTTTTGCTTTTGGATCATATTTGAATTATCACACTTCAAATCTGCTATTGAAAATAAAAGTCTTCTGGTTTATTTCCTTCAGACAACAAGTCCTGATTGAAGGTCAACATCACAAGATAATGCATCCTTTGGGGAGTTCCCCACTGCAATGCAGAGTTTTGCTAAGATCAGACAGGCTGTGCTCTTGGCCATTCGGGAATCCCCAACTGGTAATTTAGCTTACAAACCATTCTATTCATGCCTCTAATCAATGGCTTCTTTTTTTCCAGGCTAATGACAACCTTATGAAGCAGTATTTCTCTCATGTTTGTAAGAGAAAAAGAATTAGCCATGGCCACAAAGGCCATTGACACAAATATATAATCAAATTGGTTTTGTGGTCTTAAACTGTGGATCCAAAAGATGTCATAAATGACTTCATTGTTAAACTATTCAGATATTAGATTTACTAGGAGACAGGCTAGTAAAAGCAGTTATAATGTTTAGAGCAGGACTTGAGCCTGAGAGAAGACCAGCTGCCAAAAATTCTGCAGGTCTGTCCTCTTTCAGTTCTGCGCGTCATGGCTGTATTCCTAGTCAGCATCGTGCAGAGTGGGCACAAACGGCACTTTAAATATACATGCCTCATAAAAGCATCAACCTAATACTTAAGAGAGCTGTGCATTTTCCCTTAGCAAATGTGTTTTGTCAGCCTCTCCTGGATCTTGTTTTTGAAACATCTACTTTTATTGAGACTATATAAAGCCTTTTGGGAAACTCAACCCAAAAGCTTCTGTTGGGCATTAAATGAGTTCCTTTTAGATTCTGAGCAAATAAATACTCTAACAGTGTTTCATAAAGCTGATATAGAAAAATAAGTACACCTAGTACTCATCTCATACTTTATATATTTGTATGTCCATGTTGTATAAATAGGTGTGTGTATGTAGACACGCATTTCTCTTATAACACCAGCAAACTTTGTAGATAATGAACTTTCTCAGTTTTCACACTAATCAAATTACTTCTTCCTAATAGGTATCCATGGAGGCTGCTCCCCAGGTTTTCTAATTTTGCTCATTATGTTCTCTAATTTTTCCAGAGAGACAACTCAAGCAACTATTTGATATACAATGGCTGTACCAAGCTGGCTTTCACTCGAGCAGTTGCTTTGATACAGCATCACGATGATACTCAGTACTTCAACTAAATTATTCAGAAACTCCCAGATGCAGTGTCCTGCAGTTTACTAAGCTATAGGAGAGTTTTGCTAAAGTGTGATGCTTTTATATCACAAACAAATCTGAGTTTGTGAGTATTATATACTCCTAATAAGCCAAAAGAACCCATGTACTGGGTCACCAAGTTGCAATTAAACACTAGCATTATTTCTTGAGAAGTTCCTTTAATACAAAGTTTTCTTTATTTCCTTTTCTCAGTGATGTCTAAGTTTACTCAGGAGACATAACACTAGGAAAAATTTCTAAAGCTACAAGTTTTATTTCCTGTAATTCTTAAAATTTGTAATCTTGAAGAACAGTCTAACATCTTCAATATCACTACAGTGTTCACACTTCACATTTCAAAACATATCAGAGGATGAAGTTAGCTTAAATTTAGCCCCAAATTTTTATCTTTTCATTAAAAATTCTTCAAAGTTCTTAGATGAATAGATAATATCTGGAAACACTATTTTAAGAACTAAAAATTTTATATGTGTATATATATTACAAAATTTCCGCTTTACTTGTAGTGCTTAAAACCATCAAACACAGTACTGAATCTAGAGTTCTGTCTCAGCATGACCGTATTGCCTTTAGGAACAAGACACCCAATAGATCCTCGAATATATTCTCAAAACAACACAGTGAAGCCAGCAGCCTATTCCCTAACAAATTTGCCTGTTGTCCACCTCCTACAGAGCTCTTCAGTAGCATGGCATCAACAGGAGGTTGCAGGGGAGTGGAGATAAAGGACAAGTGTAAAAGGCTTGTTTTGTCTTGTGAAAGAAAAGGAAGGTAACGGCCGTTGTTGCTACTGCATCGGGCCAATTTTGCTGGAGACCCCACACTAAACCAATTTCTTTGGCCATCCCCCTCTCTGGGGGTCCCCTCCTCAGGATGCCTCTCACCTACTTCAAAGACCCCCGTGTCATTCTCACTCAGGGTCAATCCCCACTGAGTCCCTTTCCTGCTGCCTGGGAGGACAGGGGCGTCAGAAGGAAAATCCATCTGATTTAGCATAAAAGCTAAGGGTGAGATGAAAACCCCTTTGGAGATGCCTAGAGCTACAAAGAGCCCATAGTGTCCAGCTCTGGATTTCAACTTCCCACTTTTCCATTGCTAAGTTGGGCCAGCTGGTTTCATTTCTGCAGAGTAATTAAATTCAGCTAATTAAACTGAGCTGCTGTTACCACGCATTCCTAGAGCCTCTTTTTCAGAAACAAACTCTCTTTCTGGCTTTTTCAGCATGGTTTTAGTCCATTTCACCGGTGGATAAAAGTATGCAAATAGTCATCTTAAAGGAACAAGCAAAACGAAGGTAAATAAAAATTGCCACACGTTCCTTTTTAAGATATTGTGATTCTGAAGTCACCTTCCTGATTCTGAGATCTTGATTAAAGACTCTGAAAGCTTATTCCGGATAATCAAATTAAAGCTGCCTGTGAGAACCTGAAGAACAATCTCATAATACTGAGTGATAAAATGGGAGATGAATTTTAATCTCCATAAATGCAAAGGAATGCACAAAGGGAAAAATAATTCTAACTGTGCATACACATACATACGTAATGATGGGCTCTAAAGTAGTTATTACCATTCAGGGAAAAGATCTTCAAGACACCAGCTTAAGCCCAGTGGTATTCAAAAAGCAAACAGAATGTTAGCAATCTCAGGAAAGGAATTGAGGCTAAAAGAGAAAACACCATTATGCCATCAATAGTGCACTCACATCCCAAGTATTGCGTGTAGTTCTGCTCATTCAACCCAAAAAGCACGTAGCAGAACTAGCAGAGGTGCAGAGGGGGACAGCCACTGTCATCAGAGGCTTGGAAGAGCTCAATTGCAAATGGGAGATTTAGTGGACTAGGATTCTCCTGCTGAACTGATATCACATAAAGGGATACAATAATGGTATATGAAATTAGTAATGATATGGATAAAGTGCAAAGGGAATTATTATTTACCACTTTTGATAATAAAAAAACCATAATTAACTAGTGAAAATATCAGGAACAGGTACCCAACAAAGAAAAGGGTTTTTTTTGTTTGGTTTTGTTTTGTGTTTTTCCTCACCCAAGAACACATAACTGAACTGTGGATCTCATTGCCCTGGGAGGCCGGGGAAGAGGAACGTTTCAATGGCCCGAAAAAGGAATTAAATGCATTTATAAAGGATAGTTAAGCACAATGATCCTTAGGCAGCCTCCAGCTCAAAGATTCTTTAAGATACGGAGAGATAGGAAGTAGGAAGGTGTGAGAGGGAGAAGATTATGTCTGCTTTGTTTCTTTTAGTCTTTTCCCGACCATCTGCTCTGAGCGGTACTTAGAGACAGGATACAGGTTAGGCAGAGAGCTATTCTGAGCCAGTAAAGCAGACCTTATGTTCTTACTATGTTTTCCTCACTATGTGTAAAGTAGGAATTTATCTTTATTCAGCACAAGATCCAACATTCTTTCAGCTATGGAATCACAATAAAAACCTCCAGAATTCTAATTCTAACATCCTATATAAACAAATAACTCTAATTCACTTAATAATGTATTATTTTTAAAACAGTTTGGATAGTTGCTAAGATAGAATGAAAACCAGGTTTCATTTGTCCAGGAATAAAGGCAGCTTTAAAACTATGGATATCACATAATATAATAAGACAGCTAGTCATCTCGACATGTAATAAAAGTTTTTGTAGGACTATACTTTCCCAGTTCTGACTGAAGTCCATGAAAACTACCAACACTGAATATATCTGAAAGAACTGCAATATATAGACTTGCTTTTATACAATCCTAATGCATTGTTCTGGTGCCAAAGGTTTGAGCAAGTCATCCTTATCTTCCAAGAAAAAATTATTTATGACAAATCACTTTACAAAGAAAAATACAACTTAAAACTCTGATAAAGCCCATTACACTAGCAACATTCTGTAAAATCCAAGCTGAGGTAGGCATTCCATGTTCATTTCAAATGAGTGTTAGCCATACATGGTTTTAATTTTAACAGTAGCAAGGAATTTGGCATCTTTCATCAGGGACTCTCATCACAGCATGACAAAAATCCACATTGTATGAGCTAGGAACACCTGATCACAGTTATCCTTTTGGTTCAACTCCTTTGATGAGCAATTCCAAAGGCAATGTTTTAAGTTTGTGGAGAGAGTATGTGTCTGGCATTAAACTCAAAGATTTACAGTGATAGGAATACATTACATAGAAGGAGAAACTCCAAGAAGAAATCTGTAATTCTTTCAACCAGTTTAAAAGCTTATCTATCTTCTTTGCTTGGTGTTGCAAAATTTTCTGTGCATGGATGTATGCAAAGCTGAACTAGCATTTGGCCCCACATAATGTTTAAAAAATAAGAGCTGGGACTCAGTTCTCTGAAGGATCAAATCCATGGTGGCACTATTTCAACCTCAAATTCAGCACAAGTCTGTACAAAATCTCAGCTGATGGGCACTGAGTCATATGAAAGGCAATGTACAACAGCAAAAGCTGAAGGGCAACATTCCCAGTTCAAACATCTCCTCTCATTTGCAGATGATAGTAATGAATTTCGATATTCTGCTTTTCTTATATAGCTCCCTACAGCAACATCAGTGGGAGATCTGCATACATAAGGAGAACAGAATAGCAAAACAGAGAACCAGAGGCTCAGAAGTTATGGTGATTAGAATGGTAGAAATAGCTAGATTAGGTGAATAGAACATGAGATCAGCATGCCCTCACTACTGCCTGAAGTATGAGCATTAAATTGACCACACTAATAACTCTGAATGCACTCTGAAATATGTGCAAATTCATTATCTCTGTATAACATTGCACATGCAACAGGAACATGAAGCACAATTAACTTTTTAATGCAAGTCGTCTTTTTTGGAACACAGGTATTTGTTTTGCAAAACAGAACATTATATAAATATCAGCTCCACCTTTGCCCCAGGCAAAGAATTAGAAAGTTTTCTTATAGATTTTTCAAAGCCAACTGTATTTGTAATAACGATGCCTGACTTAATTACTATGGCAATAACAGGGCACGTATGCTATCCCAGGAAAGGAATAAGAATCTGCCATTATGTCTCTTTCTCAAATTAAGAGCTAAGAAACAAAAAATACTATGAACACACTAAATATTCTAGCTGGATTTTCTACTAATCTGGTCATTACTAAAAAATATTCCAAGGGGAGAGAAAGTTATTACACTTTTCTGAATCTCAAGAACAAATGAAGGAAACATGAGCAGAACAGTAACTCAGAGATGATGGTTGGCAGAGAAATGTATGTGGGGGGGGTTGATTTTAGTTTTTTAATTTTCCCAGTAATCGTGGGAAGAAAGCCAGCACACAAGTAATTTACCCATCAGCCATTAATTGTCAGTGACCGCTGCCACAGTAATTAAAAAACCATTAGAAGTGGGAGAAGGAAAACTTATCACTAAGGCATATACAATCCAGAATAAACACTGTTTGCACACAAATTTTAAATGTGGATTACACTGCCACCAGAATACACATTGTTCTCTCTGGAAAGAATATTCATGAAGACATAATTACAATATTTGGTGTTGCATAAACAAAATCTCAAAAAGCACACTCCTCATCTGAATAGCGAACCCTTCAAGTCAATCAATAATGGGAGCCTACACTAAGAAAAAGGCAAAACCACCTTCTTACAGATGACATATTTTTCACCCTAATCCAGTGCTCTTCAGTGGATTTCAACAGAAGCCATTCAGTGGGTTTTGAAGAAGTCCCCTGTTACCTTTCACTAATTGAGAGTTTATTTGGGCTCCTTTAAAAAAATAATAAATCTTTCGGGTTCTTTCAACATTAACCTAAAAAAAATTAGCAACAGGATTTGCCAGCTTGCTGCTTCTCTTGTACTAGTGTCACTCATAATCTTACTGATGCTTAAGTAAGAGAAGAAGGCATGTTTATTATCTTCCTTTATCCTTCACAATTAATTCCAGTTTGGCTTTTGCCTACCTAGTGATAGTGCAGATAGAATAAATACTTCAGCTCTTTACTAAAGGAAATGTTCCTTAAACTAACAACTTTATTTCTTGCAGGATTAAGATTAGGGGGAAAAGATTTTTTGCTTTTATTCCTTGCTAGACCAAATTCTACTCTTTTTAACTATGTGTTAGATTCTATTTCAGTCAGCAAAACAGCAGAGAATTCAAGCTGGGCGTAACGAAATTTTAATGCAATACCATTTACTGGAATGGATAACTAGGACTATATTTTTCTACCCAGCACTACCTATTTAGTTTATTTATAGACATTTACATGTTAATAGATATATTCTAGCTACAATCAGGAATTTTTTAAACAAAAAAGTGATGTGCAAATTCTAGCAAGCAGTGTAGCAAGCAGCAAGTAGGTAATATTGTTCTACTTACCATAATTGTTTCACTAGGCCAACAAAAGTCCAAAACCACAATTTAGCTTCTCAAAAATCAACATCTACATTTAATGAATCATCTAAACTACTAATTAGAAGTCAAATATGGCACTATGACACGAGACGTCATGAGAAAGCATGAGAACAGAAGAATGGAGAGAAGAAACTAAAGGTGATAAAATCCTTGAAGAATTTGAAAAAAACAAAGACATGAAGGGAATAAAACACAGAAAGTTCAAACATCAGACAGCTGGCCCCAACTGACCAAAGGGATATTCTGCACCATATGACGTCATGCTTAGCTTATAAAGCTGGGGGAAGAAGAAGGAAGGGGGGACATTTGGAGCGATGCTATTTGTCTTCCCAAGTAACCATCATGCGTGACGGAGCCCTGCTTCCCTGGAGATGGCTGAACACCTGCCTGCCGATGGGAAGTAGTGAATGAATTCCTTGTTTTGCTTTGCTCGCGTGCGCGGCTTTTGCTTTACTTATTAAACTATCTTTATCTCAACCCATGAGTTTTCTCATCTTTACCCTTCCGATTCTCTCCCCCATCCCACCACGGGGGAGTGAACGAGGGACTGTGTAGGGCTTAGTTGTTGGCTGGGGTTAAACTACGACAGTCCCCTATGTAGTGAATAGGTATTAGATATTGTGCCTTTTAATAGTTGGGAAGCCATACAATTTAAGGTCTTTCCATAACATTTTTCAGTATGAAAATCATCAGAGCAACAATGTATGGTCTTGCATATTAATATACAGCTTGCAAATACAGGCATATTCTTTCAGTTGTGAAGAGGCAAGATAAGTCAAATAGTGATGGGGACAGAACATCCAAGCAGAAATATCACGGTACAGAAAGTGACCACAGAGGGGTAGAAAAGTATAAGAAAACATCCGTCTCTTTGAACAAAGTGGACCACCAGAAAAAAATGGCAGTTTTAACACTAATGAAGGCTACAACCTGCAATAGCCTAATGAACCCCATTAAACCTACTGAAAAAACAAAGATGAGACTGAAAAGTCTACAAAATCACCTGCCCCCCAAATCATAGAATCATAGAATCACAGGATCATTAAGGTTGGAAAAGACCTCTAAGATCATCATGTCTAACCATCAACTAACACCACCATGACTCCTAAACTAGGCCCTGGAGTGCCATGTCTACACCTTTTTTGAACGCCTCCAGGGTTGACGACTCCACCACCTCTCTGGGCAGCCTCTTCCAATGCTTAACCACTCTTTCGGTAAAGAAATTCTTCCTGATGTCCAATCTAAACCTCCCCTGATGCAACTTGAGGCCATTTCCTCTCATCCTATTGCTAGTTTCTTGGGAGAAGAGTCCAACACCCGCTTCACTACAACCTCCTTTCAGGTAGTTGTAGAGAGTGATAAGGTCTCCCCTCAGCCTCCTCTTCTCCAGACTAAACAGCCCCAGTTCTTTCAGCCGCTCCTCATAAAACTTGTTTTCTAGACCTCTCACCAGCTTCGTTGCCCTTCTCTGGACACGCTCCAGCACCTCAATGTCCTTCTTGTACTGAGGGGCCCAAAACTGAACACAGTANCTCGGCCCATCGATCCAGCCTACCCGGATCCCTCTGCAGAGCCTTCCTTCCCTCGAGCAGATCGACACTCCCACCCAGCTTGGTATCATCTGCAAACTTGCTGAGGGTGCGCTCAAGCCCCTCATCCAGATCATTGATGAAGACGTTAAACAAAACCAGCCCCAGAACTGAGCCCTGGGGAACACCGCTCGTGACCGGCTGCCAACTGGATTTCACTCCGTTCACCACCACTCTCTGGGCTCAGCCATCCACCCAGTTTTTTACCCAGCGAAGAGTATCACCAATGATGGCAGATCTTTCCTATTTCCACAGCTGAACCAGAAAGAAATGATTCTTCTAGTCCAGTGGAGGAAACTAGAGGATCAATTCCAGACAGAAACCCTTAAAAGATGAATGTCTGAGTACACAAAATATACCAGTCCCAAAATAGCTAAAGCTGACTTTGTTCACCCTGTTTGTAATGGTGAAAATTTCTAAAAAACTGACATAAGCTGAAGAGAAATTGGTGGTCAAGCAAAAGGCATAGGATGAAATGCATGAGCTCCATCTTGTGAGAGCAGTGGCAAACACTTTCAGATTCAATAGCTGCACATGACCATGATGGATCTATCCTGGTTGCTGTGGTATCTCTAAAAGTGTTTAATTATGAAAGTGATATACAATTATTCTGGATGCTTTTTGGACAGAAGGAACAGGACTTTCAGATATAGATAGAATGTTTCTATTTCTGTAATAGGAAAACTGGGATCACTTCTTAAAGGAGTAAAAAATGCAGAATTGTGTTCTTCCGTGAGGGAAAACCTTGCTTCCACAAGTAAATGTTCTATTATAGAGAAGGTAAGCTATAATTATAAATTCCATAAGCAAAAACGTTTCTTGTAAAAAGGGAAAATCACGGACTACTTAAGAGAAAATAGATAAGAGAAATCCAGCTGGGATTGAAAGAGGAAAATGGTGTCTGCTAGTTTAAAAAAATAAATGCAACCCTCCCTTACACCTTGCTCCCTCCACCCAAAAAAGCAGAACTTTTTGACAGAGTGATTCATGTCTTTCATGGCTGTGTCAGTACTGAAAGATGAAATCAAAATTTCTAAAACTAAACCAATTCCCACATTTTTCAAAGTTTATTTGAGCAAAATTACACTGAAACAAAGTCCAATGTCCAGTACATTTAACTCTGCATACAAAAGCTGTAGCTTCTTAGTTATCTCCAGAGTCAAGCAGAGCAAACAATGTTATCTCTGCAGTGCCAGTACAGGAAAGGTGTAGGGTGTCAACAGTGAGATGTTATCTAGACTAAATAATTTCTCAGACAAAATTGCTAGTTTGCACCATTGTTAATAGTTTTGACAGTAAGATATGACTTTTTTCCCCTCCTTCATGCACCAGAAGGAAGAGGATCCAATGGAAGAACTGGGTGTTACTTCTTTGTACAGGGAAGCTCCCTGGGCAGCCTCCCAGTGTCAGGAGTCACCAGAATCTGGCCTGCGTGGCTACAGAAATATGCACATATGTAGATATGTAAGTATGGCTTGTTTGCATTTGTTTATAGCAAGTGACTACATTTATCTGGAATCCCTCTGCATTTCTATGGCCTTTTCATTTTTACAGTTGCATAGACAACAAAGATCCAACACTTCACCAGAATGTGTAATCAGAAATTATTATTTTGAAGAAACATTAGACTATATTCTGTAGAATTTAATTACATATAAAGATTTCATGTTTAAAGGAAACAAATTCTAACATTTCCCATCT
This sequence comes from Fregata magnificens, assembly GCA_013389945.1. NCBI lineage: Eukaryota > Metazoa > Chordata > Aves > Suliformes > Fregatidae > Fregata > Fregata magnificens. The sequence continues at coordinate 112,421 of WAAD01022374.1, forward strand.
GGATTCCAGAATACTGCCCATTTGCCTCACCAGTCCTTTGCTCCTATCTTTACTAGGCGCAGGCTTTTCTCATATCCAGAGAGATTTTTCCCACTTTATCTTTCTATGCTGAAATAATTCTAATGTTTTAAGGCATCACAAATCCAAATCTCTTTTTATATAGCCTGCAACACATTCTCCACATCTCTGCTTTTTATACTTTCCACCTTTTATAGCCACTTATTCTACTCCAAAGCCTTCCACTACTAATTCAGAAAATGCAGTTCTTCCCAACTGTTCTGCGGCAGCCACCATCCACATACTAAATACCTGTGCGTTCCTCCCACTCGGGCAGACACAATTCTCAAAAAGCTTGAAATGTTACCACAATATTTTTTTTTCTCTCTCACAATCAGTTCTTATCTGCCACTGGATCCACAAGGGTATTAGTTATGAAAGACACTGGCTTTTTAAAGTGCTGAGTTACCTGTCAAATCTTAAATACAGGACATCTGTGCTCAGGCAGGATTTTCCAGCTCTATTTAACAGGGACTCCAACACTCACTTTGAGGACGTTAGGCTAGAATCAAAGCCCAGGTCTCACAAAAGGAAAATTACTGAGACCTTTTTAAAAGCGTATTACAAAATAAAAAGAAAATGGAAGCCAGGAAATCACAAGTATAAGGAATTCAGTTAATAATAAGAAGCCCTGAGGTAACTGTATTTGTGAAGCTCAACTGCTAAAGGTACAGAAAAGTTTGGATTCATCTTCACTTGTCTATAAATGCTTTGCGTTATAAATAAAGAACAGTCAAAGAATGTTGAAAAAAATGACAACTAATCTGCTTTTAAAAGTATCTGGAAAATAGTGAGTGTTACTAGAGATATTAGCAGGTCATTAAATTTCTTATTTGGTAGCAATGTGCTTTGAAATAATTGCTGGGAAATACCCAAAAGGTCTGCACAACAAGGCAAACTTTCCATCAAAGAACACCAAACTGTTTTTAACTTCTAAATTTGATGAAATTGCTGACCTTCTGGATGAAATTTAAAATGAGGCCATTACAAAGATTAATTTTTAAAAAGAAGAAGATTGCCATTCCTTTTTCATTAATGATCTCTGTTAAAAACAAGAGCTTTCATAAAAAAGCCAGAGGGAGGAGAAATAATAAAAACGAAGGTAGCTGGACATATTGTAATTAATATAATCCCACAAGTCCCTCTTTGTTAAATGTATCACGCTTCATTGCCATTTAGAAGTCAAGGATTGAAGGATTAAGGCTATAGAGAGAATAGGAATAAAAATCATATAGTCTGATTTCTACTTATGATGAAATAATATTTCAGAAGTAATTTCAATCTTTTTTTCTTTATTGGCATCAAGGCCTTGAGTATGATCTTTGCTAAATATGGTATGAATTCTCTCCTATGTGAAAAGATTTTCTTTCAGAATTTCCCACATTGGAGCATTCCTTTCAATGGTCCTTGTAGGAACATTTCGGGCCACCTCTATTCTCATACCACACAATGCTTGCATTTTAGTGGCAAAAATCAACCTCATGCAGTCAGTGAGAATTTTGCTACTCGCTTCAGTGGTGAGCGGAATTCAGCTTACAGCTTGTTAAAGATGTGAGTTGCTAAAACTCTGGCCCTGTTTCTCCTGATGAGTTTAAAAAATCTCTCTCCTTCCCTTTCTAAATTTCATTACACATTCCAGCTGAAAACTACTTAAGCTTAGGCAGTTAACTTGGCAGCAAAATGAAAAAGGGACGCTATCAGAAACTGGACGTGAGGAGCTCAAGCAGCGCTAGCAGAAACACAAGCTACCATAGCCTTTTTGCGGTGGTCATGTAGCCTTGGACCATCTTTCAGTTGCAATGTAGTTTAAACTGTATTATCATGTTAGCTCCAGTTTGCTGGCTCTGTTTTCTGGTCTATCACTGGTGAATGTGTTTATTTTGTTCTGAAATTATATTATAATTTGAAAAAGTTTTACAAAATAACAGTCAACATTTGTTGTCATTTTAAAATATTTTATTCATTATATCTTACATCACTGATGAGTGTGCTGTGTTCCTTACAGTGGGCATTTATTATACATGTTATAATAAAGACTTAAATTGTAAAGGGCCATATATCAAAAATAATACTTCATATCTCTATGAACTTTTTCAGCTGAGAATCTCAGAGCGTTTTATAAGCAAACAAGTTTCACAGCCACATGAAAGGTGTGTTTACATGACTCCCTTTCATAAAACACTGAAAATTGAAGTGATTTGTTTTCATAACATCTTGAACTAATTAGAATGAAAGCCTGTGATTTTCCTCATCAAGGACCATGGGACGAGTTAGTAGCTTGCTCAGCCTGGGTTTACCAACCTTTAAAATGCTCAGGTTGCTGGAAGAGTTACCATCAGGCTGACAATACCTGTACAAGCAGGGATCCTTGTAGCCTGTGCGCTGTGTCAACTGGGAGCATCAGGATGCCTCCGGGTGTTGGGCATTTAAACACACAATCTGGGTGAGCAGTGAGAGCAGTGAATGCAAGACAGCCAACTGCTAGCTGAACAATCAAGGAAAACAGACTTCTTTTTTCTATACTTTTATTCATTCTTGTTCTTGCAATTACCAACTCTACTTAAGATTAAGGTTAGTACTCTACAGGGATTTGTATGTCTGAGATTGTGAGAAACTGTGATGGTTCCCAAAGCAAAGTAATACTTAGTGGTCAATTACAGCTTAAAGGACTTATCTGTCACACTGATAAGCGTGCTCCAAGGAAGTGCTCCGTGCACCCAAGAGTTTCCCCAGGCAGATACCAGCAGGCTGCCCAGGGCTGGCCCCAAGGCATAGGCAGCCAAGGCATATACATGTGGACAGCTATTTTGTCCTCAATGTTATTCAAGGATGAAGAATTACTCATAAGCTGTGCCACTGCAACCAGGTTGTCCAAAGACGTATCTTCTGAACTCCCAGGAAGAAACACTAATGAGGTCCGCCCTTTCTTATTTTTATTATCAGTATTGTGACTTTGGCATTGAAGGTTTTTTTGGTCAATTAATGTCCAGTTGGTGTGGCCAGCACAAAATGCCCTTCAAAAGGTCATGACAGTTCAAGAGGTTTTCTGTTATTGTCTTATTGACCCCAAATTGAAAATGCTAGCTGAAAAAAACATGTTCAATATGTACTTACATGACAGAAAAAATTCATTGTGATTGATATTACTACAAGGAATGTGAGCTCCATTACAAAACTGATGGCATTAAATATTACTTAAAAATGGGGTTAATAAACTGCAAAATAGAATTCTAAGTAAAAACTCTGTGGTTTAAAGGTGCAATATTCTTATCATCTGGAAACACCTGGATTTAAGTCAAAACTGGAAATTAATTTGGTAGTCTGTCAATGCATTTCCTAATTCCTAGTCACTTGTTCATATCACAAAGTCACCAGGCAGGAGTGCGTGATGGGCAGTCCCTACTCAGAAGTGACTCAAGCCTGGAACAGGAAGGGTTTTGATGTCTGAATTGGAAAAGCGTTTGCAGAGCAGTATCAAAAGTTTGCAGCAAAATTACTCATGTGTGCCTGGCACTCTCGGCTGAACTCCGTAAGCCTTGCTTACTTGCCCTTGGGAAAAAAACCAACAGTCCTTGGCACAGTAACTCAAACCATCCCAGAGGAGATGGTTTAAAATGTCTAGGGGCAATGTCATGCTCCATGTTGCTCTCATATTTTCTCTCTGGATTGATTAATCTGACACGATATTCTGCACCCCACCTGGCAGAGGAGCTTACTCAACATGTTTTTCTCACCTGCAGGATAGTATCTTTCCCAGGCTGTAATAGAGAAAGTTGGTGTGTTTTAAAATGAAAGATATAGGTTTTGAGAAACATGTATAAGCCCCAGCCTCAAGAGAGGATGCAGAGGAGGCCAGACTCTGGTTCTTAGATGGATGTGATACTTCAGAGCCTTTAATATTTTCCTAAGCTCTGGAGAGGATAAAGATTTGAGACGCAAGCATGTGATTAACCTTTCCTCTTTTCTGTCTTCAGCTATCTGTCTCCCTCCTCACCGCACAGCCTTTCTGGCTTGTCATTTTGTACTCGAAACTACCCACAAATAAATTCCCAACATGGGGATCTGGATTCCCTTTCAGGCACTGGGTCACCACATATCAGACATTGCAGCAAGTACCTGGTAGGTGCCCATATCAGCTACGATGGGGAATTCTTTGCTTTTCCCTTCACAGAAAGAGCACCGCCTCGGCCATATCCTATCCATCATGACTGTGCACTATGCTTCCTCTCCCATTTGAAATCACTTAACACGTCCATATTGAGACATAACGGTTCTGTATTTTTCATGGAAAATATTAACTAGCATTTACACTCCAGCCTCCAAATGGCTTCAGTGAAGAAGAGTTAAACCCACTTCAAATATTTCTGAAATTTCACATGAGATGGACAGATGAATAGACAGAAAGTTTTTTCAATGTGGTTGGCAGCTGTTTTTTATTAACTGAGGCCGACAGGAATAATAAAAGATAACATAGACTAACTAAATTTTTATGAATTACATGGCTGCCATGGACCATGGACTGAAAACTGTATTGGAGACTGACAATTCTGTGGCCTTTATTTATTGGTGGCTTAGTCATATGTTATAAATTAAGATAAAATTCTCCAAGACAGCTTTCCTGAAAAAATGCATATATGAACTGCTAATAAAATAAGCAAAGGTCTCTTTATATATAGCCATGTCTCATTCTATATAAAGGCATTATTTTATATGGTGACCTATTTAATAACCAACAACATTTGAGCATTTGAAGAAAAGAATTAAGCTATGCTGGTACAAAGCCTAAAAAAGAGACCTCCTCAACGTATTTCCAACAACAAATATAATTCCCTGGAACCGAGGTTTAAAATAGTAATGCTGGTAGACCCTTGACTATAGTGGAACAGGTGGTACCATTTAACACACAACGTAACTAGCACTTAGCATTAGATATCAATCATAAGCTGTATAGTTTTAGGAGTTCTTGTTTTGATCGAGAAAAAAACTACTTTTCTGAAGATATCTCTTTCTACTTTGGTTTCCTAGGGAAATGAACTTTATGGGTTCATACTGTCTGTCTGTTCATCATTTCCCTCTGTTAAAGTCTGAATTTATTGTTAGTTTTCAACAAAATGTAGCTGAGAAACAGATATCTCAAAGATAAACACATTGCCCCTGCATCAGATAATGTTATACCTTGAGCTCAGCAGGTACTTGTCTGGCCTGCACAAGCCGATTTGGTTTGCAGAGACAACTTAAAAAAAAAAAAAAAAGCCTTTTACAAGCCACCAAGGGAAAAATTAGTAGGAAGCAATGAGCAGAATACCATGTTGAGAGACAGAGCGCTCAGGGTCACGCAGCACTAGACAAAACCCGAAAGCTAGCCTTCTCTCCTAGTTCACATTGGGATCCATTCATTCAACAGAAACAGGGGCTGTATCTGGAGTTGCAAGAGGTCCTGCTAATGCTTCGTCCACTCAACAACGTAGGGCACTTCCTCCTCATTCCACTTCCTCCTCTACCCATGTACAGCACTGCTCCATCCAAGTTTTACATGTAAATCTCTGATCTGGATTCATCCCAGTCAGCCAAAAAGTCCCACACTCCTTTTTACCCTAGACTGCTGAAAGATTTCGTTTCAAACTCTACCACTCTACTGCTACTACTTCAATCAAATGAAAACCTATTTGTAGACAGGTATTTATCCGCTACAAATTGCCATTAGTGGGCATTGCCACACATAAATGGTATCCGTATAAGACAAAACAGTACTTGATTTCCAGTGAAAATATGTATAAAGGAATCAAGAAGTAACGCTTTACCCATAAAACCAGCACGCCTGTGCCCAAATGCGCCTATGAAACAAAAATATGAAGGGTTGGTATGTCTTACTACAGCACAGTGAAGAATCAGGTAAACAATGACAAAATATTTCTTATTATGTTTGTGATTTACTTTAAGTTACAATGTTGGATAGAGTTATGCATATGCTTAACTACAGAGCAGCTTGCACTTACTGAAAGGAAGGAGGTGTATGCATACAGACATTCTACAGTTTGATGATGACAGAAATGCTCAAAACTTCTGTGTAAATAAGAAAAAAAAGTGTGGCTAAAAGTAGTGAAAAAAACTGCTTGTGTCATAGAGCAGTCTGTGTCACATCTATTTTTTTTATGAAAAAAAATTGATAGGTATTCAGTCTGAATTAAAACAAGACACTAAGTGCTCCAGTTTTGAGACTATTTCTTACTCATTTTATATGTTCAGTTGCAAAATCTTTTCAAGTGAAAAGAAAAATTATTTATAAATAAAACAAAACAGTTTCAAACACAGATTTTTAAGATGCTCATGAAACAGGAATTATGGAGATTAATGATAATGCCAATTATTTATTCTTTCTTTTCATTATTTATTTTTATTCCATATAAATAATCTTTTGAAAGGAAGAAGAAAAGTGTCAGATAGCAAATACTAAAAAGAACAATGATTTTTAAATCTTCTTTTTTAAAGCAGTAGAGTAGGTTGAATTCTATACCTAATAATAACAATAATAATAATACCTCATAAATCTACAGGATCTCTTTGTATAGGATTTATTTGCTGGCAGCTGAAGTTAAAATGGATATATGCAATGGTTCATTAGGTGGTTTGAACTCTTAACAAGAAATTTAAAATATATTAGATGTAAGCAAGATGAGAAAGCAGTCCTGGATTTTATTTCTTTCAGACCAACAGTCAAACAAATTAATGCTATTATGATAAGTTATTAATTTTAACAAAGTCTGGTGAAATTTGAGAAAATATTTGTTTTGGATTCCTGTTTACATTTGTGGAAATATAACAACAAAGGTGCCCATATAAACTTTCCCCCGTTGCTGGATGTCTGAGTTTAATTTCTATCAGAGTTAGGGAGGAGGAACACCTGCTGGAAACAAGCAAAATAGTCAAGACTGCAGACTAATTGCTGGGCTTCAGTCATTTCTAGGATTAGTATATGGCATGTAAAAATGGTGAGGCAGTAGCTTATAGCAGGAATATGAAGAGGGACTGTATGTTAAATGGTGAGGTTTTGAGAAAGAAGCATTTTTCAGCATTAAGGCACTCATAAAATATAAAGCAAAATGCTTTGAAAACATTTTTTCTTAAATCTCAGCACCATTTAACAAGGTTTTCAAACTGAACATGCAGCGAACAAAGGTACTCCTGTGTCTCACAAGAGACATGTACAGCTAAAAATGTACTATATAAAGTTTCAGAAAAAAGTAAGGAAAAGTGGACTTATTTACTCATGTGAAAGATTATTGGTTTCCTGGGGTAGTTATACCCTTGCGATCACAGACAGCCTAATCAGCGATCACCCTTATGATTCTGAATTTAACATTTGTCTTCTGGTTTTTTTTTTTTTTTTNCTTTTGAGAAATTCTGAAACGTTTAGAGATGATTGACCAAGATGATAACAGTGCTCTCAAAGAAGGAAAGGGACCTGAATTCCTGAATTTTGACTGTGTGCACACTGCATGTGCTGCAACACACTGCATGTGCCACACAAAGCTCTGAGAAGGAGCTCTGCTGTCTGGGTGAAAAGGAAAAGGGAGAAGTCCCATATGCCATGAAGTGGCAGGGCAAGGAAATATGGAGGGGGAAAGTACTGCTATTAGCAAAAGGGAATTTTCCTGGAGGACTCAGGATGGGATATGTCCAATGGGAGATGTCACACGTAGCGTGAAACAAGGGGCTCAACTAGGAGAGAAAGATGAAGAGGACAAGGGTAGATGTGTGTGTCATTGGCATGAAGAAGAGTGCTGAAGCTGTGTGTGGCTGTGAGCTCACCAAAAGGTATAGCCTGTGACTACAGGAATGGGGAAAAGGATAACCTGACAAAATGTGGCAGGAAGGTGGGCTTCAGTTCAAGATGAAGACACCTAAATGTAGCAGTCTGTCTATGTACAGGTGTCTACATGTGAACCAGATATCTGTGCCTTCTAATTGTCAAAATAGAGCTGATATTCACAGTCAATGGAGTTTAAAGGCGACTCGGCTCACCCTAAATAAACATCTATATTTTGCAGTCAAGTTGGTGGGTGTAGAGGAGATGGAAAGACAGATGACAGATGAATGCTAGGTGAAATCAAAGCTTTATTTATAGTCTTAAGCCTACTCATATTTGAAAACTAAGAGATAGGAGAAAGGAGGTTGACATAAAATGAAAGGGAGGGTTAAGAGTGATGGAAACTACCAACTGGGATGGATTAGTAATGAAATAAGTGAAATTTGACATATCTGATCCCAGGAAATTTCAACAGCTGTTAATCCCCAAATTGGATAAAGAAGTAAATGTTCACTTTTCTCCAGAAGGGAAAGTTTCCTAAAATAAATTAAAGAATTCAAAAAATTTAATAATTACATTTCTTAATCAAAAATGAACTTTCTAAAACGTGAGATATTTCATGTCATTAAGGCTGAACTGCCTTTCAATATTAAACTAAATTTTTTATTGCCTTATAGGACTTGTCATTCTTTTCCATATTCTCTCCCAAAGAACAGATTCTGTTGGTAGACCACTCACATAATATACCTGTAATCATGCAAATCCTGTGCGTCTGCTATGTAATATGACTTTACAAAAAATGTAGCAACCGGGGAATCTAGCTCACAGAAACAAAGGAGGCACAATTATAACTTCTGTAGCAGTCTACAGATAAAAATTGGTTAAGCAATGTTGATGTGGGGAAAAAAAAGGGAATCATTTAACAGAAGTTTTCCAATTCAGAAAACCCAAGTATTTAATTCATATTTTCAGGAGGGAAAACACAATTACTTTTAATAAAGTCAAGATTTTCTGGAGGAAATCAGAAATGTGTAAAAAATTCTAGTTCTTATTGAAGAATTGCCAGCTCTTTCTGCTTATTGCTATTATGAAACTCAGATAGGCATCATACAAACAGAGAGTAAGAGGCAATTCTTGCTTCAAAGACCTGCCATCTAAGTAGACCTGACAGAGCAAAAGTCGAAGTAATTTGCTGAAGCTCGCACAGAAGTTCCATGACAGAGACAGAAATAAAGATCAGCCCTTAAAACCTCCTGACCTACAAAGGGGTTTATAGCAGTGGGTGTCATTAAAGGAAAACAGAAAGAGTCCACAGCACGGAGGCAAAGAAAGCTTGAGCTGGTAGAGCTTGTCAATCTTTTGGCAGAGGCATGTGAACATTTTTCCAAGAGGAGGGATGTGCTGGAAGGTTGGTTCAGATTTTGCAAAGAGAAATGAGCAAGCACTGGGATTTGCAGATGCAGAAGCCAGAGAAAATGAAGAAATCATATTTGGCAAAGGAGTATTGAAGAGCTGAAAGTGGAAGAGAGGAAATGCTTGCAGCGGAGGGGGCCCTCAATATTGCTAGCCCAGAACATCAGGACACAAATATTGTACACTGCTTGGATGTTGTCTGGTGTGGAAACTGTGTGCTGGTGGTAGAATGAAGAAGGAGGATTTGGCAGGATTTGCACTGAAAGGAGAACACAAAAGTTGGGTTGTTCAAAATGAAAACCTGATTTCAGAATCTGATAGGTGATAAGGACATCATAAGGTACCTCAGTGAATCAATACAAGTTTCAGATGTGACAAAATGAATGTCAATGAAAAACACAAGTTATGCAGATAGTGATAAAGAAGCAAGGTAAGTATAATTTCCTACCTAAACACTGATGTCTTTCCAAAATTTTGTATGCTTGAGTAAAATGTGCCGGAATAAATCATAAAGTGTAAGAGAAAAGATGTTTGGCATAAAAAATATCTACCAAGCCATAGCTGAAAAGCTTGTGAAATTAATCCTTGATCTTACATTAAATCTAAACAAAAATTCCAAATCCCCGTGTGCTATAACAAACTCCCTAGTGTTGGACCTCCATAGCAAGGTACAGTCATTTTAAGGCATATTAGATATTTTAAGAAACTTTTCTTCTGCAGGTATTGGATTAAAAAAAAAATTCAAAACACCACAACAATTTTTGAACAGCCTAAGAACCTTAGGAAAAGAGAGGATGTTGCAGGAACAATCTCTGTAAGAATAGAAGATCTCTCCTTAAAGTCTTTTATGCTTCACTTCAAGTACTCTGCATTAATGAGATGAGCAACTCTTAAAAGAACATGACCCAGCATACTATAGTAATTCAATAATCCAGTAGTCAAATAACTGCAAAATAATGTTGTTTCTTTAATGCACCAATCTTCATTTTAAATTGTTTCAGATATTTTAGTGTTTTTAAAATATTTCAATACTTATTGTGATCTCAGTATAAAACAGCTAAGAGAAAAATAAAAAATAAATAAAAAAAAGTAACACACATTTACTCCAAGTAACACTGTGATATGTTACTCCATAGATATTGGTGGATTTTTCTTCTGCTTTTTCCACTAGTATTCCTTAAGGATCAGGCAAAGATATAGCTTCATATAAGTAATGTAAGAGATTTATAATGCAAAACTCCTGTGCCCTTGTTTTGTTTCAGTAACACACTTCTCTTGTATTCACTGTAGCATTTACTCTGGGAGCTAGTGTTGTCAGTGCTAGAATAAGCATCACAAAATCACTCAGACATGTAATTTCTGATGTCAGAAAAGAACGTCAGAATTACTGCTGAAATCGGGAAGGGATTTTTGGAATACAGCAATCTTTCAAAATGAAGCCATTTACAAAAAAACCCAGGAACATTCTTTACCAAACCACTGACCCTGCATTTCATACAGCCAGCAACTCCTCAGTGACCTCTTTACTAGCCCAAAATGGCACTGAGTTTTCTTTCTGTTAATAGTATTTACATCAACCAAATTAATGTATTTTGGAAAATTTAAAATAAATCAGATGCAGTACATGAAAATCTATTAATACATTTAAAATATTTTAAAATGCTTTGAGTTAATGCACATAGCATGCATGCATTTAATCCTCCGTATCTCACAATAATAAAATAAGTAGCACTCTTTAGAAATCATTACTTCTTAACTGGCTAATTGAACTGACACTAAACTATAAAACAATAAAAAAAACCCTCCTCAGAAAAAGATCTATTACAATGCATTTTTACTTTGGCTTTATTAAATGATTTTGATTACTGAAACTTCACCAGAGAAAAAATAGAAATTATACTGAATGCATATAAGATAGTTCGATATGATCTGTATTATTCCATATCTCTGAATCTGTCAATATAGTTATCTCTCCTTCACAACAGCTACAGCTCCTTTAAGCATCCTCAACAGTATTTACGCTTTTAAATTTTAAACCATTAACAATGCAGTACCCCACAAATCCAGCCTTGAACTCTGACAGACACTGATCTCTTTTCTCCCTCCCACACCCTGTTTTATCAGACACAATTTTGTTTAAATTGGCTACTAAATAGCATAGCACTGTACCTTTAAATACAAATCAAACAATATTCATATTCCCACGGTGCTGCTAGTTTCCCTTATGCATTGAATCGCCTGTAGATTAAAAGCTCAGAATCTGAAAAGGGATTCTGTTCTGCAGACCAAAGTTCTCTGTAGGAGATGAGGGAGAGGGTCAGTCCCGGAGTCACACACACAACAGGCAGAAAACACACTTGTGATCCTCAGCTTTGGATAGCATCAGAAAGGGGAAATAAAAAGCAGAAACACATGGCACACTGAGAACTGGTATCACTTATGGCTTCTAACCAAAGCAGCAATTAAACACCTTTCATCATTCCCCCAAATGCCTGATTTTTGTAAGAACTGAGAGAGAGACACACACACAAAGGCAAATCCCCTCTGAGCAGCAACGAAAACTTAATAACCTACCATTTTCTTTGCACTCTTCTGGAGGTTTAGCCTTTTTCGCAAGTCGTGGATCCAGCCATGATGTTGTCTTTGTGTTATGGCTGAAAAGAAAAGAGATCACTCTGAGCAGACACATACTGAAAGGAATCAAGTTTATTCCTTAAGAAAAAAGGGTTAGTCCAACAAAATTGCAATCGATACACTTAATTTGCTTACTGGTTCTAAGTAGCCCTGAAGGAGGTGTAAGAGTAATTGTGCAAGGCAGCTGTAAATTTGGCAACCTCAGCTCCCTGTCCTCAAAGCAGCTATTTTTATTAAAATCAACTAGAATGTTGCCAAGTTAACCTCATTGAAAATGCAGAACTCATCCAGAGCAAAAGGAATTTATTACAAATACAGTGTTCTCCCGTTGAATGAGTGCAGGCGACAGGATTCTGTACCATTCTCACAGTTTTCGGATAGAATTATTTTCATCTTAAACCTGTCCTTTTCATAAATACAGGTTTGTTATTTCTTACCAGCAGCACTGGCAAGGCATAGCAAAAGTGATGCAAATTGCAGCATGCTCCTGCAAAGTCTACATTTCCGGACAGAGTGATTAATGATACTTTGTTTAACAAACCTTTATCTCTCCATATATAATCCTTCTGTCGAGATAGAATAGATATCCACAAGCTGAATGAATCATGTGGCTCCTTTCTATACTCAGAATAGATCTTTGAGGAATCAGCCATCAAATAGCATTGAACTGGCACAAACCGTTTTCTGGGAGAATATTTTGCCAAATGAATTGATGCTTAGCACAGCTAATGAGACTTAAAAACAGATCTTTTCAATGTATACCTTTGCCATAAGTATTTGAATTTGGAGCCAAATATTTTAAATCTATCAAAAAAGGAAGACTATAAACCAGAAAAGGATGTGATCATTACTCTTCTATTTTTTGAGATGCCTTTCCTACAATACCATCATTCAGAGACACTTCTAACCCATGTTTTATTTATCTGATACATCCTAGGAGGATGCTTGCTCCATAGAGTACTGAATTATTTCGTTTATTATTAATTTGCTGTGTCATTTTAAAGTGTACTTAAGACTTCTCTTATAAACATTAGTATAAGGTGTACAAAAACAGGGGAACTGGCAAAAAGTGGATTAGGATGTGATTGGTAGTTGGTGAGTTACTGATTAACCGACACAGTCCATGTGGTCCAAACACCACTGGTTCCCCTAGAGAAAAATAAGTGCATAGAGCCAGTTCCTTCTCCCACCTTGACTCCCTTGTTTAGTCCATGGCAGATAACTTTTCCTCTGCCTCGATTTCTCTCTCTCTCTAAAAACAGAGTGATACTACCTACTTCTCAGCATTACTGTCAAAATGTTAAAGCTTCCGCCACATTTTGGATGGGAAAAAAGGTAGATGAGAGTTATGTACAGATAAAGTGGCAACTAAAATGGAAATCAAGGCATTTAAATTCCTGTTTTAAGCATGCCCTAGTCTAGAACACCATTCACGACAGGTGAAGAGGATAAACAAAACCTTCCCTTACTTTGAGAGCAGAGCTATATTTGCAGAGTATGAAGAATGATAAGCCAAAGGTAAGGTAAATTTGAAACGATTGCTGCCAGCAGCCCGTGCTTGATTGCAAATGTAACTAAGATGCTTTCTCTGAAGCTCCGGCTGGCTGTGGTCTCCTGTAGGGTATATTTTTATACTGTAGTCACAGCCTAACTGCAGCTTGTGCAGACATACTTGGGCTAGCTTTAAATTAACTAGGGGAGATACTGGCAACGATGTCACTGCAGCAGTATGGAGCTCAGCGTGGGCTCATCACCCCAGCGTCTACTGAGATACTTGGGTGCAGCCAGCAGCACGCGCTGAGCTGCACACTACCACGGGTGCCCCGTTAGCAGTGCCACAGCTCGGAGTGAGCTTGGGCATACCCGTGGAAGCTGCGGTCACATCTCTGGAGTGTGGGCATGCCTGCACAACAGCCACTCTCTCCCAGCTACTAATTCTGAATGATTTTAGAGACCCTCACTGGTTGCAGGGACTAAGTCAGATTCACAGATAGTTTCCTATGGCCTTAGAAGAGTAATATATATGAGACTACTATTACTAATGTTTGCTGTGATATAAAGTGGATCTCAAAGCATTTTACAAAGGAAATAAAAATCGTCATCCCTGTTTTAAAGGTGGGAACATGGAGTCACAAGGTCATCAAGTGACTGTCCACAGCCACCAAAAAAGCCAGTGGCAGAGTCAGTACTAGAACCCAACTCTGTTGCAAGTCAGCTGGCCAGTGTTTTCCTCACAAGTCCACACAGCATCAGAACAGACCAATTCACCAGCCCTGAAAACACCCCTATGACATTTCTAAAATAGACCTGAGGAATGAGTTTTCAGGCATCTGCAAAGACAGGTTCCAAGCTGAAAATAAGCCAAATTCAGTATTAATGTTTAAAAATGTGAATTAGTTTAATTACAGCCTCCAAGGCTTTTGTTGAAACTGAGAACAACAAGCAAACAGTTAGACTTCCCTTCAGCATAAATGTGGCTTCCATAAACCCAGAAGGACTGATGTCTTCCAGTTTTGTGCACTGTGGCCATTCTAAACAAACCCATAAACCAATTAAAAAGTCAACAGCTTTTCCAACAAAGAGTGATCCTTCAGTCTACAGAGAAATTGCAGAGAACGAAGATGTTATCTCATCTAGATCAGCTCTCACAGCACTCAATCTCCTCTTCCAGTTACTGTCTCTCAAACCCATTCAGCTACTTAGTAAAAGCAAAACTCATTTGCAAGAACTTTTATCTATAACAAATAACTGAAGGAGCAAAGTATCTTTTAAAAATCATCCCTCTCCTCCTTACCCATCCCCATGCTTGCTGCCTTGCCCTGCCTCTCCACTTTATCATCTATACTAAACACACATGCTATGTCTTGCAATGGGACTTTAAATGCGTCTAGACAGGTGCTTCAGTGGGTAAAAAAAAGGTTCCTGCTCTGAAGACAGACCCTACTTGAAAAAAAGGCAGAATCTACCCCACCTGTCTTCTAACACCTCTACAGTACCTTCAATGTCCTCTTTAGCGCTACATAGTGCTGATTGCTTCGATCACCTTAGCAACCAGGTACACAACACACAAACACTCCTACAATGAGGACAGACATGACTACTGTTGTGCTGCTCTCAGGAAAAGAGGGAAATAAATAGTCCTGCATTACAGCATAGTGGTTAGGTATACATGTCTACTTCTGTAGTAAAACAGGAGGTTTATTTGGCAGGGTACCCTTGCGACCTCCCTTGTGCCAGCTTTCAAGCTGTGGGTTTTGGAGAGATGCTGCTCTTGCCATAGCCAGTGCCATGCTAGCACCATCCAGTGTTGTTCAGAGAGTAACCTCCTGTTTTATGTCTTCCAGCAAAGACTAGAACTGGGATTAGCCAACCACAGAAAAAAAGACAAGTGGCTTCTTGCCCACACGGCTAGGACATATTGGGAACGAGAGAACGAACAAAAGCATGGTGGTGCCAGCTTGCTGAATGTCCCAGGGCAGGCTGCAGGGACATCTCAGGAAAGACACCACCTCCCCTGTGTCCCAGGGCTCTGCCTATTCCCTCTTCAGCTAGAAGACCAGAATCTGTAAAAGCTGAAGGGAAACAATATTTAGCTCCTAAAGAGTTTTTAATCTCATTTAAAAGAAGCCTTAATAGGAAAGCTTTAACGATGGCAAAGACGACAGAAGGAACAGTAAAATGGCCAAATTAACACCAATGGCAAAAGTAACTTTAACATATATTTGCTGCATGAGCTGTGCACTTTAATGCTTCTTAAGCACTAAAAACCTTGTAAAAGGCACAGTGTATAACCTGCCTGCCTCACGACTAGGTCTAATGATGTGTGTCCATTTGGGAAGTCTTATAGACAGACCAGAAGGAAAAGGGGCTGGGGATTTGCGGATTAGTTATGAATGAATTCCAGATGAATAGCAGAGGCAGTTGTGGAATAAACGCACAAACAGGCAGTCGGAGCAGTTGTTACTGACTGAATGAGAGTGAAGTGATGCAACAAAAGCATCCTGTGAGAAATACAGCTGTGGCTCCACCAGCGTTTTCCACTGGCCACTGTTTCATTACTCAGCAATAACCACACCTCATCATTAAAGGGCAGGTTTAGAAAGTCCATTCTTACAGAATTTCAATTATCTTGATTACTAGCTAGGACGACTGAGCTAAGAGATAAGTGCTGGCAAATCAACCATGCACGTCTTAGAATCTGTCTTAAAATCAAGAGCAAATATGTAATCTTGGAAACTTTGAAAGCAGTCAGTGAAGGATCCCTTTGGTTTTGCTTCAAGCAGGTGGAGCATGGAAATAGCATAACACTTTAAAATTCATCCTAATTTGCTACCCGCTGTACAAAATAGAAACCGCTTATAGGCCTGAAGTGTACTGAAAATTTGAAAAATAATAAAAAAAAAAAAGTCACTCAGTAAAGCAGCAGAGCTTAATATTGTAGCCAAAAGTCAATAAAATAATTATTGCTGAACTAACTTAAATCCTCCCTCTTTACCAAGTATGTACATCCAGCAGAAATAGTTTATTATAATCAGAGTCCCCCAATATCAATTATATACAATTTTAAACATATGTGAAAAAATTTTTTTCAGCTGGTTTAAACAGAGTGAAAGAAAGCTCAGAATACTTCCCAGAAACCCTGACTCAACCCCCTGTTCTTCTCCAGCTTTTCTTTGTAACTCTGCTTTTAAGACTTTGTGGAGACTGTTTATGCCCCAGTTCCCCGTTATCACCACTGGATCTAGGTAGCAGGACCAAAGCCTCTCTGAAAATCTCACTGGACACTCATCCTTACCTTTAGGAAGTAAAAAACGTTAGGAGTGTGGCTTTTCTTATATAACAATATATTAACTTTTTATTATAATTATTTGGTAGACAGTACATTATTTTACTTAAGATTTGAATATAATGGATTTGTGTTAGCAATCTGTCAGTTTAAAGCACCTTGACAGATAAAGTTTCTTGTGTTAACAAAGCCCTCAGACAATCTCTTGAAACGTTTTTGAAGGAAATATAGAAAGTAGTTACTGACAGTAATAGCCTTAATGTCTTTTGAAAACACTGCAAACCTATTCTAAATTGTGACTGTTGCAAGGCATGTAATTTGCTCGTTATTGTGAAAGGCATTTCAAAATGGGTATTTACCAATGTGCTGCTTCAGTGTATTTGGGGACAGCACATATGGGTTTGTTTGGGTTTTTATTGTGAATACATTACATTCAAGATGGTCCTCATTATAACAGCTTGAGCAAAGGGGAGTATATGAGACAGAAAAAAACAAAGTGCACTGTAGGCCACCTGACTTTTAAAATGCTTACTCCTCCCACCTTTTTGTATGCCTAAGATTTGTAGATCTGCAGAGCTTTTCAGATAGCACAATAATGATTTTCAAGTAATTTATGTGTAGGGGGACAGTGACAGGGAAACAGACCATTAAAATGACAATTTTGCAATTCATCCTTTGTGGGGTGCTACCCAAACTTCTTGCACACATGTAGGGACAGACACAAAAAGGAGTTGTCCTCTGGCTATGGTTTGAATGGCAGCAGCTGTGACTGCTAGTTTGCATTGCACTTCACGCTGTCAGTCTGTTAGATGTACCTGGAGTATACGGTCCTTAAGAGATACAGATTTGGGAGTGCCTATCTTGTGAATCCCAGGTGGCCTTGGGCAGTAGATAAGCACTTATGTGCTCAGCAGTGGTGCCTCTATGCATTTGCAAGAGCAGAAGATGCTTATGGAAGATTTTTTGGGGAATATATAAAGGCCTAAGGTCTCTTACAGTAATTTCTGCTGTTTCAATCACTCTCTTTGACTCAGGCAGTTAGTTTCTGACAAAGAATGGGCTTCATCTCATGTGACTTCAACCATCTAGAAATTACACAGCTAATTGTGTAGGATTCCTCTCTATTCAAGGGAGAGGCACCTATACAGAATAATTTATTTTACCTGTCTTCTGGTGGGAGCATTGGAACAGGCTGTCCAGAGAGGTGGTGGAGTCATCAACCCTGGAGGCGTTCAAAAAAGGTGTAGACGTGGCACTCCAGGGCCTAGTTTAGGAGTCATGGTGGTGTTAGTTGATGGTTGGACTTGATGATCTTAGAGGTCTTTTCCAGCCTTAATGATTCTATGATTCTATGACTGGGGACCTAACCATACGCGCTTAGTGACATACTAGGTGCTATGGCATCTCCCAAATGGCCTCCGGCTGTCACTCCAGAAAGGTGCTGGTTTAGACAGATTTTGTGTCATATCTCCCAGGTTCATGGAGATGTCTTGGGTTATTAGTGCATCTCTACACTAGTGCTTTGGCTCAGATCAGAAGGTCACTTTGAAAAGTGAATCTCTCAGTGACCTTCATTTACACACTGAGCATTCTCCCAGCTTGTAAGCTCCTTTCACTTGAACTTAAACCAGATGATACACAGCAAGAGCTCACCTAATGCACTAGCCATTCACAGGCATGCAGCCCATGGCACCTGAAAAGACCTAGTAGTTATGGATGCTGGGTCATCAGCACCAAGTGTTTCAGTCTGCAGTCTACTGATATTGCTAATTTAGATATGGACATGGTTTAGATCAGAAGGAATTCAGACTGGTTTTAACTCAAATCTGGTCTCATGGACTGAGTTCAGGGGTTCAGGGGCTGGAGAAAATTAAGTGCACTCCTAGAGATCAACTTTCTTTTTAATTTCATCTGAAAGGAATCCAGTTCATGTACTCTGAAACGTGAACCAAATCACAGCGTGTGTAGACAACCAGAATGATAGAATCATAGAATCATAGAATCATTAAGGCTGGAAAAGACCTCTAAGATCATCAAGTCCAACCATCAACTAACACCACCATGACTCCTAAACTAGGCCCTGGAGTGCCATGTCTACACCTTTTTTGAACGCCTCCAGGGTAGACGACTCCACCACCTCTCTGGGCAGCCTGTTCCAATGCCTAACCACTCTTTCGGTAAAGAAATTTTTCCTGATGTCCAATCTAAACCTCCCCTGATGCAACTTGAGGCCATTTCCTCTCGTCCTATCGCTAGTTTCTTGGGAGAAGAGACCAACACCCGCTTCACTACAACCTCCCTTCAGGTAGTTGTAGAGAGCGATAAGGTCTCCCCTCAGCCTCCTCTTCTCCAGACTAAACAACCCCAGTTCTCTCAGCCGCTCCTCATAAGACTTGTTTTCTAGTCCCTTCACCAGCCTCGTTGCCCTTCTCTGGACACGCTCCAGCACCTCAGTGTCCTTCTTGTACTGAGGGGCCCAAAACTGAACACAGTACTCGAGGTGCGGCCTCACCAGTGCCGAGTACAGGGGCACGATCACTTCCCTACTCCTGCTGGTCACACTATTCCTGATACAAGCCAGGATGCCGTTGGCCTTCTTGGCCACCTGGGCACACTGCCGGCTCATGTTCAGCCGGCTGTCGACCAGCACCCCCAGGTCCTTTTCTGCCGGGCAGCTCTCCAGCCACTCTTCCCCAAGCCTGTAGCGTTGCATGGGGTTGTTGTGACCAAAGTGCAGGACCCGGCACTTGGCCTTGTTGAACCTCATACAGTTGGCCTCGGCCCATCGATCCAGCCTATCCAGATCCCTCTGCAGGGCCTTCCTTCCCTCGAGCAGATCGACACTCCCGCCCAGCTTGGTACCATCTGCAAACTTGCTGATGGTGCACTCAGTCCCCTCATCCAGATCATTGATGAAGACGTTAAACAAAACCAGCCCCAGAACTGAGCCCTGGGGAACATCGCTCGTGACCGGCCACCAACTGGATTTAAGTCTATTCACCAGCACCCTCTGGGCTCGGCCATCCAGCCAGTTTTTTACCCAGCAAAGAGTATGCCCATCCAAGCCGTGAGCTGCCAGCTTCTCCAGGAGAATGCCGTGGGAGACCGTATGAAAGGTCTTACTGAAGTCCAGGTAGACAACATCCACAGCCTTGCCCTCATCTACTAGGTGGGTCACCCGGTCATAGAAGGAGGAGATCTACTTCAAAAGTGTACTCCTGACACAAACTTAAATACTACTGCAGATGTACCCTTGGATATCTGAGGGCATCTTTACTGGTGGAAGCACCTACGTTTAGGCAAATTAATTCTGTCCTTATCTTTGGACAGGATGAATCAGCCTCTGGAGGCAATTATCTCTCTCCATTGACCACAGAAGGAGTCCTGGCAACTGGTTTATACTAGATACCTAATGCTATATGGCAAGCCAGGTGAGCTGAATCTTCTAGTTCAATAAACATAAAGGAGAAAAATTATAATACCACTACAAACATCAGAGGAAATGTGTTGGAAGAGGAATTCTGCAGAGCAGAGCAGCAGAGACCTTTGAGGGAAAGACAAGAAATAAGAGAAGTGAGGAAAGACGACAGCAGTTGAGCTGGCAGTTTGACCTGGATGTCAGCATAGATAAAAACAGCAAGTGAGAGCAAGGGACAATACACCCCCAGTAGAAACTGAGAATGTCTTTATAACATCAGAAGACAAGAGAAGAAAAACATTCAGCATTCCCCAGATTCTTTCCAGTTCTACCATCTCCCCATTCCTATTTAATTTGTCATGAGGCAAGGAAGTGGTGTCAGGAGAAAGAAACCAAGAGAGATCTTTTCTCTTGCCTGTCCCACTGTGTGTCATCTTGAAGTCCAAAGGGCATTAGAGATCTGATCATTGTTATACTGACCAAAACTGACCAATTCAGTACAACATATAAACAAGGAAGAACTATAAACATCTATGATCAAATTCACACAAGCCCTGATGATTGTCCACACAGTAAAGTCATACTGATATAAGATGGCTTGTTTTCCAAAGAAGAATCCCATCAGAAATGAATATTAAAACAGCATGTGAAAAAGAATCCTTCATCTTAATTGCTACTTAATTAAAGTAGTAGAAGTAACCATACAACCAAAACATGGTGAATTTCAATATTATGCACTGATACACTGATGATGCAACGTACTCGCAAAAGTGCCAAGCTAGCTTATAAGAGATTGGGTAATTATTGCAGCATATGGAAGTAATCTTGAGCAGGTAGAAGGGTGTACTTCCACCTCAGTACTTTTAACATCTTCTAGTACAGAAGATAAAGTTATCAAATGTAATGGTGTAGTCATTACTTAGGCTTAACTAATATATCCTGCTTTCTGATGGTGAACTGATGGAGCAACCAGGAACAGCTAAATATATCATGATTCTTCAGGTAAGCAAGATGTTAGGATAAACATGTTATTCCTGCAATCAAAAGACTTTCTTACCTTAAAAACTACTAAGAAATACTGATCCCATTGAAGTCAGTAGCAATATTCTTAGAAACGAACTAGGTCAGGGTTTTACTTTTCCAATTTGTAGCTGTACTTCTTTTCAGGTAATACCTGAAATAGCACCAGCTGTATTCAAAAACTTAATGGCTGTTTTTTACTGTGAAGAGGAGAGTCCTTGGCAGAGGCCTATTTTATAGCTGTTTTGTATTCTTTTATGGTGGTCTCATAAAAAAAGCAGCTTTAACAACTAGAAAAAGATATTGCAACGGGTCCAAAAAGCAATGCTGACTACACTGCTTGGAGAAGTAGGTGTTGATGTAGGAAGAGACTGAATGTCTGTGAGATGTACTGGAAAGTGGTTTGTTAAACCTCATGTGGCCAAATTCTCCTAAAAATCATCACCACAAGTTGAAGAAGATGATCCTTTAAAGATGTATTACAGAGGTTTGAGTTTACTCTAGACTTTTCTCCATTAACAAAACAATTATTAATGTAGTATAAGCAAAGGAAACCATATGTTCTTTTGAACAGTACAGAGTTAAACAGCTTTTGCTGTGGACTATGTAATGTCCTTGAGACTATTCATCGAGGCTTAGTTGTAGCTCAGCTTAATGAACTGCAGCTCTTCCTGATTTAATGTCTTACTCTCCCTGCACCCCTTCCAGAGAGCTCTGCTGCCTATGGGTGTATAGAGGGCTGGAGAGAGAGGCAAAATCAATTCTGCCTTTTATAAATAAGTATCATAATGTATAACCACCTCTACAGGAGAGTCTGTAATGTCATGGTGTATGTCATGGAGTTGGAGAGTTGGGTGCGGGCCGCATTTAAGACTGACTGCACATGATAGCAGGTGCTCTAAGAGACTTGGTCCTTTTGTATTCCCTTCAACACTGCACTGGACCAACACAGCAAACATCGATTGCCTGGGATCCAACACAGCCAATGTCTGCTGACTTTGTGAGGACAACATGACACTCATGTCTCTAGTGTGTAGTTGGAGAGTAGTTGGCAAGGTGAGGTCTGAAGGCTTTGGGGAATTGCAGCCTTTCCTTAGCAATGGGAGAAGAAAAAACCAAAAAGCAGTGATGGCTACTATTTGTTTAAGCATGCCAAAATAGGTCACACTCATCAGCCCTATTTAAAGTAGGAAAGAAGGAGCTGAACTGGAGGTGGTTTTGGTGGTATTCCAATTTATATACAGAGTTTTAATTATTGCATGTTCTCATTAGCATACGTTCTCAATGAAAGCAAACACAGGAGATGGACTCCTATTTACGTGGTGTGCGCCTGTATTTGAAAATTTGGATTCATATGTAAGGGAGGCTGGAAACAGCCCAAGAAATGTACTTATGTAGCTCTTTCTGAAAAACAGTGGTAAGTACCATGCAGTAAAAAGGGATCTCTTTCTGTTCTGTCTGTGAATGCTAATATAGGTAAACATAAGGTCATGCACCTCTGTCAAAAAAGGGAAAGAAAGGAAGAAACAGACCATGCCATGCTCTAAAATACAACCGTCCTCTGAATCATCCAGTGAATCTAGTATACGATTTTTTTTCTTTTTAGACCTTGAAGCAAAAGAAATTCCTTCCAGCCTGCTTTACAAAATGCTAACTGGGCCATTAATGATTAACAAATAAATAATACTGTCTACAGACAGTTATCTTTCTTCTTATGAAGTCACTCCCTCTCTCACTATAAATCTGCCACGTTACTTCTGATGGCAGTTTTGATAAATGAGCTCACACACAAATTTTAGAGGTTAGTTTGAGGTGAATGAATGAAAATGCTGTCATGAAATCTAAGACCGTTGGATATACCTGTGATAACCTGGAACTTGAGATCACTTACTGCTTGAAGTCCTTAGGGTTTAAAGGCACAATTCACATGAGCCTCAAATAAAGCAGTAAAAGATGCTGCCTAGTATGACTTTTTTTTCACCCATTGTGATGTACACTTTAAGACTGTTTGTTTTTCATCTATTATTTAATAATCTAGTACAATCTTTACTACTGTTCGGGGAGATGTTGTTAGACAAATAGGTTTTTGTTGTCTTTTTATCTTTCCGGATTTTGCGAAAGCAAATGGAGTCTCTTCATGCCATTAACCAAAGTGACTTGTAAACAAAGAGGCAATTTAACAGCATCCCCACAGCATTACATTCCTACTTAACCCTGTGAAGACTGTGCAATGTGAAAACTCAAATGATCAAAGAGTTGTTCCTTTGCTAGGATTCTCATAAATAATCTGGTATTTTTACAGATGTGTAATCGCACTTTTTTGCAATTACATTATTCAAGAATATAATCCCAAAGGCAAGGACCCCTTATAACAGTCTTTCTGTCCAGTCTGCGCCTCTGATTGATTTCTCTGCTTTACATAACATTCATTTAGTGGAAGTGAATGATGAGCATTGTCAGAACTGCAGTGTAAACCAGAGCATTTCCAGGAAAGGAAGTAAGCTGTAACATCAAAGGATTTTGTGGGGTGGAATGGCTGCTCTATAGAGAGGCAGAACTATTTGCATTCACTGTATTTGTTATAAAATATACATTTATTTTCTATTAAATTGCCTGCTGCAGTATTTACCACTGTCACAGTTTGGTGTGTTAGTGACCTACCCATCATTCCGTCCCCCACCCTCCAAATGTATCACAGGTTTTTGTTACAACAAGTAAAATAAAAGTGCCACATAATTCAGTCTGCTCTCTGTCAGAGTGTTCAATATGTGCAGAAAAATTAAGTTTGGGAGTGAGGTAAGAAGGAAACAAGGGTTTGAGCTAGCCCTGAGGTCATCCTAGTTCTTCTCTGCTTGCTTAGGCAAAGTTACTATAATTACTCTTTTTCTAGAATAAGCATATTTTTGCCCTTTTCAGCAAAGACACTTATGTTTTAATAGTTACTGCTCTTTTCAGCCTTGTATATGCCAGAAGCTACAGTTGGTCATGCCAGTGTTCATGAAAAATCACATGCACAAACTTTATTCTTATCATTTGGCTACACTTTGTGTGACAATCATAAAATTTTACATGAAATAAGAGACTTAAAGAGGAAGTGACACCACCAAATGTTATTTTTATGTACTAATTATCAGAATAATGGTTAACGCTCAGAATTGTTTGAGGCAGTTCCTTAAAGCAAACAGAAGTGCTACTGCTACCTCTTTAAGTAGCGTTCTGCTGATGAAGATGTTGGTTTTTCCTTTTTCTCTTTTTTTGTGGAACATGAGCTTATATGAACTCATTCATTTGCTGTGTTCTTATTCTGGTAACACGTATTAATGACAGCACTTAGAGAAGAAAGAACTTTCATATCCGTTTGTTCAACAAGTTGGCTAATTACCAACAGTAGCAACAGCTATGTATAGCCTACCAAAAGGAAAAACTTTCTACACATAATTAATTCTCCTTATTGTCCACTCATTTATTTCATTATTTCTAAATATAGCATGGCCTCCCTCTAATGTTCACTAGCTAGTTTTTAGCCCGCCTGTCTTCCTTTAAATTGGCAAACAGCTCAATCCTCTCCACCTCTGTCCACATAAGGAAGAACCCAGTGATTGTGCTACTCCCCCATAAGCACCAGAACAGCACAAAAGCCTTGCTTTTGCCAGAAGAAACAATGGCTTTAATTGCTGCCATTGAAGTGCTAAGCAGTCCAGTTACCTATCTTAAAAACCAGCATGCTTCAATGTAAGTCAGTAATGCAGGGATTGCCACCTGCTCTCAGGAGCCTTGACAGCCAGAACATTCCTGTTGTTTTAATGAGAAGGAGTCCAATGCTCCACTCCACCACACAAACCATTTCCTCACCCAGTTAAATACAATACAGCTATTAGAAAGAGAAGAAATAAGACTCACTCAATAAAGTAGACTTCCCCTTTTTCTGTGTAAGCCATTTCCCAGTTATCAGGCAGTGGGCCCAAGTCATCATTCTCTTCAGGTTTAGTCTGCTTTGTTACATCCATATCCTCCTTTGCTTCTTCAGGCTGAGTATATCCTGGTGCAGGACAAGGTTGGGTGGAAGATACCTCACCTGAGACACCTGTACTCTTTTCTTCATGTTCACTTGATTCTACAAGAGAAGAAGAATTACAGGTTTTGGATATCCAAGTTAATGGTGGAGAATTTACTGGGCACAAGTCTCCAAGCAATACTTTATGAACTGCAGGTCTTGAAATAAAGAGAAAAATTCTGTTGGGTTTACACAACAGTCCTTCTGATGATCCATTTTATCTGGAACACAATAACAGAAAATAAAGCAATAAAACCAAACTGAAACAAGAAACTAATAAAGAGCTAAGAAACAAGCCAAAGAGTTCTGGCTCGTTCTGTCCCAGGAGTCCTTCCAGACCAGCAGTTAGCACTGAGCAGAAGGCAGCCTCATATTCAGCAGTGCTACTGTCTTGTCTCTTAACTTTTCAAACTATACACGCACAAAGCAAGTACCCTGCTGTTTTACTACAGACAACAGATCCTTTTCAATTAAAAAAGTATATACACTAATTGCTTTACCTATATCCACACATCAAAGAAATCAATATAACATCCATCAACTCATAGCAATATATTAACCGTATAGAAAGTGGTTGTGATTTCATTACTGGTATAATCTGTGGGAGGCTTAGTTTCCCACAGCCAATGCCAAATGCTTCCTATACCCAGCATGATTGTGTCTCACTGTGACCAAGAACATATTCAGGAAGGAGTCTTCCTTTCCTATGTCTTTTTCAGTACTTGATCTTTCACTTTTTATTGATTTTACTTTCCATAAAGTCAGAAATTTAAAAATGTGGTGTCCAACAGTATCTCTACCACTATCAGTTCCCACAGTCCAGTCCACATACTTTTAGCTAAACAAGTGTAGTAGAACTTAGCGATACTTGTTAAAACGTCCACTGAACACAAACTTAAGACAAAACCACAAAGATACCTTAAAGAAAATCAGCTACATAGCGAGCAGGTGTGCAATATCATGAGTCTAAATGTGCCTTATCCACATTGTTGAACACAGCTCCACACTTAAGAGTCTACATGCTCATTTGCATGAATGACTATCACATAGCAGGGCTTCCATGCCCACAACTATTGACAGTGGAGAAAACACAATCTTTTCTTGACTATTTCTAGCTCAAACAGAGGATGTTTGAGAGAACTTATCCTACTAAAGAAAGACATTCCTTCATCCTTGGAGGTGAATAAATTTGTTGACTGGTCTACTAGGTGTGCGTTTGTAAGCAGGGTTTTATTATATGGTCTATCTAGGAACTATTTCTTGAAAAAATGTGGCAGGAACCTGTTGCCTCAGTGGACAACAGAAGCTCTTATCCTTGGATCCTTTTTTCTGTTGCACTTAAATGAAGCCTGATCCCACTGAAAAAGTGTTCTGACCCCTATTTTTGGCCAAATGAACTGCAACTAAAATAAATTCACAATTTTAATATATTGATTGAATCTCCAGTGACTATGATGGCTAGTCAGAAGGCTGAAGTGACCCTTCATGTTAAGTTAGGTAAACCAAATCAGGTCCTGCTTAGGCTAGTAGCTCAGTTTCTAGATAATTAAAATGAGGAGAGATGAATCTCAGACCTAGTGAGCACGCCCTTACATTAGGTTACCTGAAGGCTAATGACATAAGCTCACCAATAGGTAAAAATCATAGGAACACAGATAATGAATATCAGAGGAGAACTGAGAATAAACTGTGAACTTGTACACCAGTATTTAATCAAAATGACACATAATTGGCTTAACAGAGACTAGATTGAGACTACTATAGGTTGTTCATAAAGATATGTAAGAAATGAAGGAGGTATGTATTATTTTGTACCATCAAAAATGTATATACACTTGCTCTGAGTAATACTATATGGACTATATTGAAGCCTGTGGATAATTATAAAAAAAGAAAGGAGAAAATATGTTTTTAAAAGAAGTCAACAATGTAGTGTACAATAAAGTCCAAGATGACAATTTTTAAAATGAACTAATGGTGCATCTGGAGCACAGAACTATACAGGTACTTGTGTGAAACATGTAGGAGATGGAAGACCACTTGGGTGAAATGATCTAATTTGTGGTGCTTAGGACAGCAAGAAAGAAGAGCAACAAAAAATTAACAACAAAGGTCTTAAAACCCCCAGATTTCAATAAACTCACAGAATTAATAAATTTAATGTTATGGCAAGAAATGGTAAGGGAAAAGGAGTTCAGGAGAACTGGCGAAGATTAAATAAACAATACTAAGAGTTCAAGCACAAATTGTCCTAACAAAAAAGAAAAATAGTGAGTATAATCAGAGATCATTTTGACTAAGCCATGACTTTTCGATGGTCTGCTACTTGATATAGAATTGTACAAAAGGTGAAAACTAGATTAAATTGTTAAGGATGAACACAGAAAAACAATATGGGCATGTAACAGCAAAGCAGGACAGTCAGTCTAGAAAATGAGATGGTTAGGGACACTAGAGGTGACAAGAAAACTTTCTGTAAGTGCATTAATAATAATAATAATACCAAAAGCAGACTCATTTCACTATGTGGGAAGGAAGGAGAGCTAATAATATACGACACATAAAAAACCCAAAGCAGTTAGCGTTCTTTTTGCCTCCGTCACTACTGCAAAAAGATTACCTGTGCTTAAATGACTAACATAATTAACGTCAGCAACAGGGCTAAAGAACTCAGAGTAGAGTGGGCAGAGAATAGGTCAGGTACAACTTAGATGAAGTAGCCATTGTCAATTGGTAGAGCCTGATGAAATGAAACCGAGGCTGCTGAGGGAACCAATGAAGCAGACTCATGGCTAGTAATGGCTACACCTTTGAGATTTCATGGAGAAAAGAAACTTAGAAAAGACAGACACAGTTCTGGTTTCAGCAGAGTATCCATGATTTAGGTTTTTAGATAGTTTTATATTCTGAATTTCCAGCACATAAGTTCCCTTTGAAGTAATTTGCTCAATTAGGCCATTACATCTTTTTGTAAAAAAGAAGGAAGACCCACGAAACTGTAACTTCACATCTTTCTATTTTTAATTCCTAGAAGGACATTGGGACCAGCAATCAAACCACCTACATGTAAGCTCTTTAAAGGTGATAAATAATTGTCAAGATTTTTCAAGAAGAAACTGTGCCAAACTAATCTTATTTCTTTTCATGACAGAGTAGCAGGTGCTGCTCCTTGGGGAGAAATTGTACATATAGCTTTCATGGTCTTAAAAAAAGACTTTTGACACTGACATATACAGCCTTTTAGAATAGTGTGAAAAAAAAAATGGATCCGGTCTTGAACAGGGTGATGGTCTATAGTTCTACGGCCATATGGATCTCATGCTGCTAAATCTTAACTCATATTTGAACTACATGGTATTACAATCATTTTATGCTGTTTGGAAAGGTGAATCTGTCTGGTAAGGAATGAATTAGTAAGAGACACAAGCACAAGTTTTGCTTAGTTGTGTTCCACAGCAGAGCAATAGGATCCCAGGGGAGCTGAAGTCCCCTCCTTATCTACCACTCCTAAATCCCTCCTCTCCCCTGTCTTGGTTTTCCAAAATACGTGGCATCTGTCTGGTGCAAAATGCCACAATCAGCTATAAAAATACAAGATGGAGAGCAAATGCCTAGGCAGAATTCCTAATGAAAATACAATGGCAGTATGGGGATGTGTGAGGCATGTCTAACCATTATCTTCAGTCAATAATGATATTATTGCAAAAGAAAAACAAGCATCATAATAGGCAGGAAGAGTAAGCAGGTGCGATACAGGTCCTTCCACCTTCAGCTACAATAAGGTTTAATCAGGTCTACTGTGTTCAGTTTCGAGAATTTCATGTCAAGGAAGATGGGAAAGAGTCCAGAGNGAAGTATGGAAAGATTGAAAAACAGTCAGTTTTAGTCTTGGGGAGAAAAGACTGATGGATAGGGGAAGCATTTTCAAATATATAAAAATGTCCTGCAAAGCAGAGAGGATATATGGTCTCCACTTCCCTGAGAACAGGACAATGTAATTGCTGATAAATTCTTCGGGTTTTTTGTTCTTATCTCTGCAAAGCAAAAGTAAGTTCTCATCTGTCTCAAGCATCATTGACAGATCTGTGAGTTGTATTCCTGAGGCTACCTGCAGTCTTGACCACATTTCTACTACAGGAAGGATGCTGTACAGATTAAACTGAAGACAAGACATAAGGCCACATATGACCACAGTAGAACAAATAAATTTGGAGCACAGGTGCATCACACACAAGGGCTAATGATCACCCAATTGGTCTGATAGTGCACAGATGTGGTGACATTGCTGTGTCTTGGGATTTTAGCATGATATCTGTAATATGTGTTCTTTCTTAAGATCTTATTTTCAATAGGCCTGATGAGGTCAGATTCTTGATTTTCAATAACTATATTAACAAATCCCAGCCATCATGATAGAAGAAAAAATGTGAAAATTAAGCCTTGAGGATTAGAAGAAATATTCTGAGCTTGTCCAAGATAGATTGCTATCAAAATATAGTGGGGGAAAAAAAGGTACTTGATGTTTATTTAACAACCTAAAAATATAATTATTTTAAAGCCAATCTCATGAATTATTAGTTCCTGGATCCTTATCTTTAAATAGCTTACTTTGATAATGGAGAAGACATCAGGATGACTAAAGCCCAAGCAATTAAGGTAGAATTGCCTAATGCCATTTAATAACATTACGTTTTACACAACGGACATCCTAGTCACACTTATCTGGAATACAGCCCTACGATGTCATCTTATCTTTCGTTATATGTATCTATCATTCACATACTCCAGGTAAGGTAGATATTCACCTTACTGGTTTTCTTTCTGCTAATATACATTCATACATAATGTTTGATTTGATAAAAAACAGGACTTCTGGTTAAAAACTAGTAGTGTCTTAAATGTATAAATAAAATTTGAAATACTACAGTAACACACTCTGAGCACAAATATTTATCTTCAGACAACATGTGATATAGAAAAAGATCCTAAAATGGTACCATAATATGGGTCAGGAAGTATTTTTGTCACTAAAAAACCAATCAATTGACTTTACATCAAGTGAAATAGCCTACTAGAGCTGCTGTCTCACTACAAAACACATTACGTGGTCCAATTTTCAAAAGCAGTTTAGCACAATATCTCAACAGTGAGTGTCCTGGGAAGTGACAGAATAGGCACCAGTAAAGCACCAGCAAGTTATTGCATATGTGGAATACAAAGAACTTTGGAAAGAAGATAATGTGTATGTTAAAATACGTACTTATCATTAAATACTGGAAGTTCACCTCTGTAGTACTCCAACTCCAAATACCAGCAGTTAACATATTACTGGTTAATAAGACATATTCTGTATACAGCTCTTAGACAACCTAGTGAGCATTTTTTTAGAAATAACTGGTAGTTGTGTTTTGATAGTCTCAGAATTTGAGCCTTCATCAATGCTGTTGCTTGCACTTTAAATTGTTTCTATTATTTACAGTCTAAGTCTTTAAATTTGCCATCTAAACATGTAAGAGGGCCTTGTCACTTTATTCCTTTATTTTAATGCTGCAGATTATTCATGCAGTAAAGTTTAAAAACTTATTCTCTTCTTCCAACAGTATCAACCCAGATGACCTAAGCAATATCAGCAGAGAACAAATTAAAGGAAATATTATTAAATAGTAATTTATGGAGTGGTTTTAGCAGCTCTGAAGGAAAATATTGCAGCTTTTATAGCCTTATTGTATCTAAATGACTAATTTGTTAAATTCTGCACAGGAAACAGTCCATCCATTTTAAATAACTGTTGGATACAAGAATAGTTTAACTCATGTTTGCCGAGCTATGTGAGATATTCTTGTGAAAATATCACTCTGCAGCATTAGAGCATCTCCCTTTCCCACAGAGCTGTAGCCATACTTGGGTTTTGGTGCTTTGCATGGAGGCACTGTTCCCACCGACTACCAACACAATAAGAACTAGGAGCTGATGTGGGGGGAGGAAAACAGGACACATGGAGACTGGGTGAGCATAGGGTATTGTGTAGGTCATAGGTTGTGACCTAGCTGTGATAAATTGAGTTTAGAGAATACACCTACAACAGAAACATCAAGGGAGACCCATTTTTGTATTTTTTAAAATCTCATGGCTCCTGGATGCCGTGTGTGTTATTTTCATGCCCCTGGCTGTCTTTGCTGTGTTATAATAAAAGAATAAGCTCAACCTGTTCCTTGGGATTACTGCACCTTACATGGTGATTGACGGCATTGGGACTCTAGCCTTTTGCTTCATTATCAACCTAAGGCATGGAATGATCATTTTGAAACTTCATGTCATATCTTATCCCTCAATTAATTTGAGCCTGCCAGAACTTTCATTCTCTGGGTGCAACTTATCATTGCTCAAGTAGTGTCAGAATAATGCACATACATAAGCATTCTTTCAATGTTAGAGTGATTCTTCTGGAGTTTGGGTGATAAACACTTAATCAGTCAGAAGTGTGAAGCAAATGTGACATGACCAACACAGTGTCAAATCATGATGCTGGTTGTGAAGGAGACTGACTTAATTCTGTGCAGACATGAACAGCAACAGCAGTGAAAACTGAGTGTCTGACAAACAGGTTACAATTTGACCAAGAGCCTTTTTACCTCTTTTGTCAAAGCACCAGTTTTGCAGAAATCGTTCATTTCAATGCAGTGTCCATCAGGAAAGGCTTCTCCGGTGCAAGGTGTCTCACCCAAACCAGTGAATGACAGAGACCAAACCCAGAGTAGCCAGAAGGCCAGTAATGCGGGCAATTGCACTAGGTATGAGAAACGCAATGCTAACGTTAGCCTTGCACATCTTAACAGCTAATCTATAGATTGTGTCTCTCATATGCTGCTTGGCGGATAGTAGGATTCTTCAATTAAATCCAGCGATCTAGGCTCCTGTGTATCTGTAGGCTGAATTAAGCATTCTAGATTGCAGAGGTGATACCCTAAAATGGGTATCTAAAGCACCTATGCTCTCTTACTCTTTGGAATTGCCTCTCTCTCCTTACTTTATATAAAGAGAGCAGAGACAAGTAGCTGTCCTGGTTTCGGCTGGGATAGAGTTAATTTTCTTTCTAGCAGCTTGTATAGTGCTGTGTTTTGGATTTAGTATAAGAATAATGTTGATAACACACTGATGTTTTAGTTGTTGCTAAGTAGTGCTTACACTAGCCAAGGACTTTTCCAGCCTCCCATGCTCTGCCAGGTGCACAAGAAGCTGGGAGGGGAGGGGGCACAGCCAGGACAGCTAATGCAAACTAGCCAAAGGGATAGTCCATATGACGTCGTGCTCAGTATATTAACTGTGGGGAGTTGGCCAGAGGGGCGGCAGGAATCGTTGCTCAGGGACTGGCTGGGTGTCAATCGGTGGGTGGTCAATGGTTGCATCACTTGGTTTTTTTTCCCTGGGTTTTTCCTTCTCTCTCTCTGTCTCTCTCTCTCTCGTTGTTTTCCCTTTCATTACAATATTCTGGGCTCTCCAGTTCAAGAAGGACAGGGAACTGCTGGAGCAAGTCCAGTGGAGAGCCACAAAGATGATCAGGGGACTGGAGCACCTCCCTTATGAGGAAAGGCTGAGAGACCTGGGTCTCTTCAGCCTGGAGAAAAGAACACTGAGGGGGGATCTTGTCACTGCTTATAAATATCTGAAGGGTGGGTGTCAAATGGATGGGGCCAGACTCTTTTCAGTGGTGCCCAATGACAGGACAAGGGGCAATGGGCACAAATTGGAACACAGGAAGTCCCACCTGAACATGAGGAAAAACTTCTTCACTGTGAGGGTGACAGAGCACTGGAACAGGCTGCCCAGAGAGGTTGTGGAGTCTCCTCTGGAAATATTTAAAACCCACCTGGACGCGGTCCTGTGCACCCTGCTCTAGGTGAACCTGCTCAAGCAGGGGGGGTTGGACAAGATGATCTCCAGAGGTTCCTTCCAACCCGTACCATTCTGTGATTCTGTGATTATTATTATTATTATGTTATTTCAATTATTAAACTGTTCTTATCTCAACCCATGAGTTTTCTTACTTTTGCCCTTCCAATTCTTTCCCCCACCCCACTGCAGTGGGGGGAGGGGTGTGAGCCAGCGGCTGTGTGGTGTTTAGCTGCCTGCCAGGTTAAACCACAACAGTATCTCAGACAAAAAGTAAGGCATATAGGCGTATAATTTACTAAAGTTGAATGAGATAAATCCCATCTCCCAGTTAATACTGTTGCGTCCTGAGAGAACTTGATCCAGGATGAAGAACTGAGAGTGCTCCATTCTAAAATGGCCAAAAGCCTCATCCTAAAGAAGTGAGAAGGCCTCCTGTTGGGTTCTGAGCTGAGGATAGGTGACAAAAATCAGAAAGAATAAACACATTGGGCAACACAAATTAACAAGAAGACAATTACGGAACGCAGTTGAAGATTTCCAGTCTGTCCAAATACAACTGTCCAAGGGAAATCTGATGGCCTATGAAGCAAAGTATGTGGAAGTGAATTAATGAAAAATCGATTCCTACTAATAAAGCTCAGTTGATGCACAGATTATCTTGACAGACACTGAAAAGTGGTCAGAAAAATCAGACCAGAAGCACAAAGATCTCTGCAACTACAAATGTCACTTATTGGTCTGATAAAGACAGGTTTATTTTCTTCAGATTCATCTTAGATCTGTTACTATTTCACCTTAGCAGTCTTAGGTGTTACAGCAGTCCTTTGCCTTGCCAACACTCTGATACCTTTGGCAGTTAATAAGTCATTAAGTTGCTGAGCATCTATTAAAAATGTATCAATGTTTTGGATGTCCCAAGAGTCCTATAGTTGATAAAAGACTCCCATTAGAAGTGAAGCATTTAAAATAGAATACACTTTCTAAAAGAACTGGAAATAACAAATATCCTGCCTTGGTCGCTTCTTTATAAAAACTAGATTGCTCCCTCCACCAAGAGTTTTAAAGAAAAAGAAAAAACTTAACATATTCTGGTTTTCCTGATTGTTCAAAGACATGAACTACAAATGCACACACATTTTAGAGGTAGCTGAGACTCTGTCAGCTCACAGAGAAAATGACTGCAGTAACAGGGTCCGTGGGAGCTACACTGCCCAACAAAGGCAACACAGCATGTACGTACAGAGCTGCTTTGCTACAATCCCCAAAGTCCTCAATCAGTGTAAGCGAACAACAAAACCCTGCTTATGAAACCATGAGAGCCAACACAGGCACTGCTTGTTCTGCTGGCCACACCTACAGGAATTACTTTGTGGGGGGTGAGGAGAGGGGGTAGGGGGCTCTCTTACACCGATGCTCATGTATTTAATTTTGTAACACAGCACATGCCAGTGCCTGTTTCTTGGGTGCTACCTCGTCATCATTCACATAGAATTTACCTGGGAGAAGCAAATTATAGGTGTACAATGCAAGGAGAAAAGCAGGTAAACATTGCCTCTTGATCCAGTTCGAGCTGAAACATATTGCCCTGGAAATTGCTCCTCAGCAATGGTCCGTTATGTGGCACATTTCGAATAACTGCAAATAATGATCTTTCTAATGATTTCTACAATACACATCAGAGACCAAATCCTGCCTCTGCCTCTTTTGCTGTGGAAGTATCCTGGCAACAGAGCCAGTGCTGATGTTTTATGTAAGGATTTCTGGGCTTCATCCTTTTCTGCTTAGCTGTGTAGGAAAGGCACTAAGGATCAAAGCATTGCGGACAGATGCAATGTTGTGTGGAAGGGATGAGCAAGGCTTGTACAACATGTGATGGCAACAGCCAGGGAGTAATGCTGCAGCCCTCTGGTGAGCTGAGAGGGGAGAACGAGATCCACCCACCCCACCGCTCCCTGCCACTCCCCTTGTACACGGGGATGGATTCTGCACAGGGATTTCCCCTTACATGTAATGTTAGGCAACAACTACAGAAAAGCCCGTGGCAAATACATCCTTGGTGGGAAGATATTCAATTCGATATACTTTCTAGTGCAGTAGGAGGAAAAAAAGTATATATAGAACCTGCAGTATGAAAATCCTTTTTACAGTGCTTAGAAGATTAGATAATGGAATTTTTGTTTCACATTAACATATACATTTAGAGAACTTGCAATATTCCATTTTATCTTCTCATCCATATGATCGCCACTACAGACTTCTACTTCAATAATTTGTTTCTGAATTTCTAAGTTCACCAAAAAGGATTCACAGAGTTATTTCTCAGAGAGATGTAAAAGTCTGAATTCTTTAATTTCCTACTTGAACAACAAAAAAGAATCATTTCTTAAATGGTATTTCAGAATAAAAGTTATTAAATACTGTAAAATGGTGAATTGTTGAAACATTGAAGGGAAAGCTGATTACCTGCTTGGGAAAAGGCTGAAGTGCTCTCACTCAAGATACCAGTCAGTATCTTGAGCTCCTTTTTTTCTGAAGAACTATGATCCAAGGGGTAAAACAACATCTGCCTTTTAGGACTAGACATCTGAAACCTTTATCAGCTCTATGAAGGCTCTGGAACATTGCTGAAAAGTGTCCTTCATGATAGTATTGCCAGCTAAGTTTCATTGGCACTGCCACAAATTTGTTAATATGATGACAACTTTACTCTTCCACAATATTGCTAAGATTTCATAACAATTTATAAAAGTTCACTTCATAATGTAGCGAACTCTCTTGTGAGTATCACCATTTGAGAACAAGGAGACCTGAAACACAGAGACTAGATTCATTTGACAAAATTACAGTTCTCTAGACTCCCTCTATAGTCAACGGAGAGAAATAGGCACTTGTGATTGATTTTCTAAGCTAG
Source organism: Fregata magnificens (assembly GCA_013389945.1). Classification (NCBI taxonomy): domain Eukaryota; kingdom Metazoa; phylum Chordata; class Aves; order Suliformes; family Fregatidae; genus Fregata; species Fregata magnificens. The sequence continues at coordinate 148,414 of WAAD01022374.1, forward strand.
AAATCTAAAACACGTTGCATGAGCTGTATTCAGAAAGTAGATATTTTCCTCTTTGGTCTATAAAGAGGGTTCAAAGCGACTAGTTCAGAGACAGATGTCTTTACGGTAACTGAGGTAAGTGACATGACTCCCCAAAATGGAGGTTAAGTAATTTGGTTTAGGCTTGAGAGAAATCCTGTTATTCAGGATTCCTGGCTTTCCTTCTTGCAAGAACATCCTTACCTGAACATGCATATTCTCACTGCAGAAGGGGGTAACTGAGGACTCTGTGAATAACAGAAACGCATTGCAAAGTAAGAAGGAAGAACAGACCTGGTGTTACTGTCACATCATTTCCATTGACCACAGGTCTTTCTTCCTCTTCTTCTTCTGGTGGTTCAATGCCAGTCTTCTCCATATTGCTCACAGACTTATTCCTTTTGCGTTTGCCTTCAGCCCCGGGAGTGGCACCTGGGAGGATCTGATCTGTTACATTTAACAGCAATGGAGCTGGTTCTGCTGGAGGCTTTGGAGTGCCGTAATAGTTGTCTGGAAAGAAAAGAAAAGGAATAACACATAAATTTGCAGAAATACATCTGCTGCTGCTTCTTCTTTTGGCTTAGATTAATAGAATTATGTAAGGTAAGATCTGATTCATCAGCTAATATAAAGATTAGTTCAAAATATTTTCTGCGAAGTTCAATATTCACCTTTCATGAAATGGTAATTAATTTTCTTGGTGGTAGCACTAGTGATCAAATCATGCTCACAAGTATATACCATATTAACACTTCCTGAAACTTTAACACGGTAAGTTAACATTCCTCTCATCCAAATACCAGACAACTAGGCAGCATAACAGAACTGTTTTCTTATTTCAAACCGTTAGTTAGGACAAATTAGTTTTGTAATATTTATGCCACAATACCAGAGTTTCTGAAGGATCAAAAGGACCATAAAATTATTGGTTATTCACTATGTTATGTCATTTGCACACCCCCCAAATTCTCTCACCTTCTTAGAAAGTAAATAAACTTTCAAAGATTCAGAGATTTGCAGTTTTCAGTAATGCTTGTACTACCTCATTTTTCATATTTGTTGAATTTTTGCTATTCATGAGCAAAGCTCCAGATTTGTAATAGTTAATGCTAATATATTTTCAAAGAAAGTTGAAACCTTATGCTTTAGGGCTTAAAATTATCTCAAAGTACTAAGGAATTCTGAGAAGATTTAAGGTGGCTGACAGATTACCCTCTGTTTGTCTCTCATGAAATTTCTGGCAACTTCTTCTGAATCATCTACTTTCTGTCAGAAGGATTATTAGATTAGATGGACCATGTTCTGATCTTTTCTATCAATATCTGTATGTTTGCATTTCTAGCACATCTGGCCTCAAAACTGGTTTCAAATTTGTCTTTAAAAATATAGTTAAAAATAAAGTATTAAAATAATCAAAGAATACAAAAATATTAGCAAGTCCTCTCTAGAAGCAAACATAAAGAAAAATATAAGACAAAGATAAAAACATGTTATTTATGCAGAGTTATCTTTTCTTCATCTGAAAGTTGCATTGAAAGGTGGTGAACAAGATGCCTTACAAGTAGATTTTCATCAGTTAGTATGGGAAACTAAAAATAGCGTACAGCTCTGAGAAACTTTCCAATGAAAAAAACTGCTATGTAAGGATATTAAGTTTCTGAATATATTTGTAGGCTGTATGACCATTTTTTAATTCTTATTCCAAAATTTAGGGCTTCTGCACAATCAAATAATAGCAACAACTTGCAAAAATTATTTTAACCACGTATGAGTGTGACACAGATAAAGAAATACGTTATATCTGCACAGTAAACCATCATAAGATTCATTTTGCAGGCAGAGTAAAAATTATTTCTGGTATTAGTAATCCTGTGTGTTTCCAATGAATTAGAATGTTCAGCCACACGACCACCTCAATACAAGTAAGTAATTGAGCAGTCTTGCAACTACTGAATACTCTATGAATTGTTCACAGTGATTTAGCAAAACGATATTCGTAACAGATGTTTCTGTAATTGTAATACACTAGAAAAATTTACTGTGTTAAATGGCCCTCTTCCTCACTCTGGGCGTAGGGATGGCAGAATGAAACTGACTCACTGAAGATTTTCTTTTGATTTTACGAGATGGCAGCAGGTTTAACACAGAGTCCCGATGCCAGTGGGGTAATGAGTTGTGCCTTTGTACGGCTGCCTGTGACCTGCCTTCCCACAGTCTGCAGGAGGTCTCTCTGACTCCCAGGGTTAAAGCAGGGGAGCAGGATTTGGGGTGTAAGGGGGGGAGGGAAATCTACATTGATCTACTCCAAAAGATGTCAAAATCAAATCTGGTCACAGTCAAACTTCTAAGTTTGTGCAGGGTATTTTGAGAGTACCTGAAAACCAACAGTCCTAAAGGCAGTGTCAGTCGGAAGGCTACTTATGTATTTCCTTAAGAGCATGTTACCTTTATTGGTGAGATTGCATGTCTGAAATAGTACATATTTTGAAAAAAGGATTCCTCAATTTAAAAAGTTCCTCCCTGACCTAAGCCATTTTACCAGTCTGAAAGTTAATCAGTGCCACAGGTGCCTTAATCTTCACAAAACTTGTGAAGTATGCACTGATTTCCACTGTTTCATAAATATCAGCACACAAATCCCAGGGTTATAGGAGCAGTGTGATACAAACCGCGAAACCAAAAGTGCAGTACCTTGGCTTTTTTTCCTTTTTTCTTAGTTTTGCCATTGTCATCCAAAATTGAGTGCAGTAGTAATTGGCAGTAACGCTAATAACCTGAATAGATAAGGTGTTTTAAATGAAGGACATGTTTATTCTACTTTTGGATATTAAACACTTTTTCACTTCAACTGACTGTATGCATTAGTGGGTGACAGAGACAAAAGTGATAACGAAAAATTTGCTATATCACATGTATAGAAATATAAGAAACAAAAATGCACATTTAAGATTAGGAGCCAAAGAGAATTTCACTCAGTTTCAAACTGAAAATACAGTATAATTTCCAACTTCTGTCCTCTAACATAACATGTTAAGTGCTTTATGATCCAGTAACCATTGATTTAAAAGTGAGTTTTGCATTATTGGTTGCTATCTATCTATCCTTAATTCAAATATATGCATAAGCAGTGCAAATAAAAATAAGAAACTGGTCCACAGTTATTGACATAATCAGTGCATCATAAAAATGATGAAAAGAAGCCGTGCAGTTCCAAAGGAAAAAATATGTAGGATGAGAGACCCAGCCATTTCAATGAAGGAGCAATGCTCCATTAAAGAAAAATAGAATCAATGTGAACTGGGTCTTCTATCAAAAAGAGTTTCTCAGTGTCTTGAAATTCCTTGCATTAGTATTAGAACAAATGGGAGACTCTCATAAAGCCTCAGCAATTGTCATATCTGGGCATAATACAGAGACTAAAAGTTTAAACACCACAACTTTTGTTGCAATGATGTTTGGACAATCTCTGATAAAAACAGCTCTTTTTCATCTTGCCTGAGCAAAGGACAGGGCTGGTTCAAGATGTTACTGTTGAACCACTAATCATAAGGTACTGAAATTCAGCTTCCTGTAGGTACAAAAAGCACACCAAATAAATAATATCAACTGTGTTTAATTTAAAAAAAAGAATTAATAAAAAAAAGAAGAAAGCTTACTAAAAGAAAACATAAATCCCATGCTCATTGACAGTCAAAATACCCAACAGTTAGGAGGTTTAAAAAAAGGAATGGAGCACAAAACAGAAAACACCTTTATAGCACAATACAAAACCACATAGTACCCTCCCTTTTGTGTACTGCCTGCTGTTCTGGTACTTGCCTCTCAAAAATTACATGGGGGAACTAAAGAAGGGCAATTAAAGCTTGGAACTGCTTAAATTGATTTGGAGTTTTCAGCTTGGAAATGAGACAACTGAAGGGGGATATGGCAGATATGTATAAAATCAGGAGAACCCTGGGAAAGTGCCTAGAAAATAAATGAATGGATGCTTGGCTTCTCACTAGATAAGAAGAAGAGGATGCCCAATGAAATCAGCAGGTTTGAAACAAGGAAAAGAAGTGGGGTTTTTTCACACAGCATAAGAGAATAGTGGCATTCACTGTCAGATGCTGCCAGTATCATAAATACAGTCAAAAAGCAATTATACAAAGTCATAGAAGAAAAAAACCATTAAAGCCTATTAAATGTAAAGGTACAAATTCTGAATCAAGAGTTCCATACAGTCCAGATCAGTGGAGTGCAGAATGTATCTCTGCATGCCTTCCCTGTTCTTATTTTTTTTTTGCCTTAACATCTACCAAGGGGCAGTAGTAGAGACAGAGAACGGGGCTACAGTTTCCCTTGGTTTGACTCAGTGCCAACGCTCTCTTACTCAGGTGTCCCCTCATTGTACTTAAAAATGTGTGCATACTCCCCTGCCACCCCAGCACAAAGTCAAGAGGTCAGTTTAAGCCAGCAGAGCTTAAGCTAAGCTCTTTGCGCTGGACCTGACTAAAAGCCTTCACGCAGACAGGCAGTGCAGACAAAGTATTTAATTGTGGAAGAACCACCACTGCTTAATCCACCTTGCTGCTGTGCCTGATTGCCTCAGTGCTCCCAGCCTGTTCCGAGTGCAGTTGAATACTGAAGGTGGTCTAACCCAACCAGTTTGACTCTGCTGCCAAAATGGATGGAAGCCATAGCACAGTTACAATTACCAAGTATTCCTTGCCACCCCTAAGCTGTATGAAAATGTCTACCTGATTCTGCAAAGAGCGGGTCAGAGAAAATTACTGGGGAGGTTAGCCCTGATGGCAGAGACCAGATCAGGAAGTCAGAAATTCAGAAGAAGCAGAGAAAGGAGAAAATGAGGAGGACAACGCAGCTATTTTTTTTCTTAAGCTGATCTCACCTATGTCAGGAAGCAGTAAGACTTTTATTTTATCGATGAAGTGTTTGACGATGAAGCAAAAGATCCTAACTCGCTTCCTGAGAAAAAGTAAGCCCTTATGGAAGCAAAAACCACAAAGCATTTGGGTGGTAGTAAAGAAGCAGAAGAATCATGCTGAAATGATAACAAGACTCAGATCTGGTGATGGTCACTATGCCGATGTGCTTGACACCCAGCGATCCCAATTACCGGAAGCAGTTATAAATGTATCTTCCAAAATGTTGTGTTCCACTTTGCACCACATTGCAGGGGCTGGCCTCACCAAACACCTTCACTGCCAGCTCCCCCAGCCCCTCTCCCCTTCTGCGAGGAAAGAGCCCAATGCAGCATAGGGCAGACATCTCCACTTTCCATCCTTCCGTACAGAGAAGGGAGAGGAAGGGCTTTTTGTTGGGTCTGCATCCCTGGCTGTGGAGGAGGATGTACCCCCTCAGCTCCTTGCACTGGCCAGCCTGAACCATCAGACTGGGGAGGAAGGGGGTTATTGCTGGGAGAGTCCTTGGGTCCTGAAGCTTCACTGATCTCATCTAGGAAATGAAAAAGTCTAGTTTAAATATGTAAGTATTATGAAAAGTTAAAAGTGGTGCTGAGGAATTAGGAAACTATAGTAAGAATGAACAATCAGACAAAAAACGAGAGGTGTGCCAGAGCCAAAAGCTTTTAATATGAATACTTCCAACTATGGTGTGACTCAGATTCTGAGCCCGGAATGAGATACACATTCCTTTTCACACTTATTTTTAGAGTGGGATGAAACAATACCCAGCTACAAATACACCCCTGCTTCTGCTTATTCAGCACCCTCATTTAGATTGATCTGTCTGTACTGTTTATATAACTTCAAATTGCTGAAGTATCAGTCAAAATTGTGTGAGTCAGCCACAACTCTAGGAAATGAAAGACAAACCTTATTTTTCAGTTATTAGAACAATAACTGCAAATGTTATGGTGAATGTTGAATCTCTACATATTGCTTTTGTGGTCACTCACTAGTGATAATAAACTAAGGGGAAAATACTCTGATGTCTAATTGATGTCTGGATATATGAGTTACATTTGATATTTTAACAGCTCAAACAAATACATATGGAAAAAATAACGGATCACAATGGTATACAGAGTTTTAGATAGGCAGAAATTAGCTTAATTTTTCATGAAAATAATAATGTGAATAAATGTGAATATTTTATTATTTGATTCAAAGATTTTGTTATTTGATTCAAAGATGATAGCTGCATTTGTTTATGACTAGAGGCCTATTGCGTACGTCAAGAAGCATCTGTTTATAATCTATGTCTGTTTATAATCAATGTCCAGATGGAGATTGGTGACAAGTGGTGTCCCTCGGGGGTCCGTATTGGGACCAGTACTGTTTAATATCTTCATCAATGACACAGTGGGATCGAGTGCACCCTCAGCAAGTTTGCAGACGACACCAAGCTGAGGGGTGCAGCTGACATGCCTGAAGGACAGGATGCCATCCAGAGGGACCTGGGCAAGCTTGAGAAGCGGGCCCATGTGAACTTATTACGTTCAACAAGGCCAAGTGCAGGGTGCTGCACTTGGGCTGGGGCAACCCCCAGTATCAATACAGGCTGGGGAATGAAGGGCTTGAGAGCAGCCCTGTGAAAAAAGACTTGGGGGTACTGGTGGATGAAAAGCTGGACATGAGTCAGCAATGTCCACTCACAGCACAGAAAGCCAACTGTATCCTGAGCTGCACCAAAAGAAGCGTGGCCAGCAGGTCAAGGGAGGTGATTCTGCCCCTCTACTCTGCTCTGGTGAGACCCCACCTGGAGCGCTGCATCCAGCTCTGGAGCCCTCAGCACGGGAAAGACATGGACCTGTTGGACCGTGTCCAGAGGGCCACAAAAATGATCCGAGGGATGGAGCACCTCTCCTATGAAGAAAGGCTGAGAGAGTTGGGATTGTTCAGCCTGGAGAAGAGAAGGCTCTGAGGAGACTGTATTGTGGCCTTTCAGTACTTAAAGGGGGCTTATAAGAAAGATGGGGGCAAACTTTTTAGTAGGGCCTGTTGCAATAGGACAAGGGGTAATGGTTTTAAAGTAAAAGAGGGTAGATTCAGACTCGTTATAAGGAAGAAATTTTTTATGATGAGGGTGTGAAACAGTGGAACACGTTGCCCAGAGAGGTGGTAGATACCCCATCCCTGGAAACCTTCAAGATCAGGTTGGATGGGGCTCTGAGCAACCTGCTGTAGTTGAAGATGTCCCTGGTCATTGTAGGGGGCTTGGACTAGATGGCCTTTAAAGGTCCCTTCCAACCCAATCTATTCTATGATTCTATTTGATAATGAAGGTGTCTGAACATGATCTAAATGACAGTAAAAAACTAACAAAACCCCAGATTTTTGAAGCGACAATGAAAAGAGATCTAAAGCCAGTATCTCTATCTGTAGTGGCCCACAGCCTGCAAGCCCTGGGACAACAGGCTCAAGTCTGCTGCAGTCTGGAGTCCACGCATTGAGCATTCTCTGGATGCAAATTTAAGTGTAGGTTTCTGGCAACCTCCAAGAGACAGCAGGAAAGAAAGCCTGTGGTTTTGGTATTGCTTAGGGCAGGCCCAACACGTTGGCAGTATAACCAGTAGGGTAAGATCATAAGTGGTTGGTAGTATCTCAAACTTCGCATTAAATTTTCATGGCCAACATAGCCCAGGTGAATGGTTCACAGACATCTTCTTTGAAGGATTTGGTATTGTGTGCAATGGATGTTGAAGACAGGAACCATGCAGGCTCCATGGACCTCCTAAACTCTGTATAGACCTCCAGGAGCCAGCCATGTGGTGTCACCATGCTCTCACTTCACTGTGCTGTCAGATCCACACATCACTTTGCCATGGAAGTACAGCCAATCAATTGGTGTCTTCTTATAAATTATTTTATTCTAAGATTTCTGGTCACCTCTACATGTCATTTAGACCATTCTTTTGTATGTCATGAAACATGTTCTGCAGTACAAATACACAATTATAGAATACTTTAAAACTGAAAAAGCCCTCTCTCAAAATTTTTACAACCATCTTATAAAATTCCCAAAGAGGAAAACAGTACATAGACATTGTTAAAATATAATTAGTGATGTATTTTAACAAAATTCAAGACAATTACCACCTCCTTAAGGAAGCTTAGCGAACTTCTTTTCACCCACTCACCCTGAGTCAGTAATTTATTTTGACGGGTGACTATATTATAATTAGGGCTTTTTTAAACATTGCTGTATAGTTGGGTGAGTAGATTTTGTTCTTGGATTCATACATTTTCATGATGGTTTTGCAATGCTGCTTGATGGATCAAAGTTGTAGAACTCTTAGTGTGGTGCCAAAGTAGGTGGAATTAAAAAATGAAGCCTTCTAAAGCCTTTAGATTTTAGATTTACATTGGTATTATTTTTACTCATGATCTTGTGTCATTAAGATGGCAAAGAGGCCAGGAAAGGTTGTAGTTCAGATTTCTCAGGATTTAGGGGAAAAAAAGTTATTAAATATAGATTTGTGATTATGTTTTCCAACAACAGCTCTTAACTTCTATTGTGTTCTCTGAAATACTTACAAGCAAAGTTATACTTTTACTAAGATCTTTGCTGCAACTTTTAGTTTCTCTACTTTCAGCTTGAGACTGAAGATCCCAGAGAAGTCTTTGCCCTTCTTTTTTTAACTAAGCCTTTGAATCCAGATTGCTTTATTCTCTGAGCCTCACTGTTACATTAACGTCTGAATTAAAAATACAAATTAAAACTTATTTACTTTGGGAGTGCTGTCAGAATGAGTTACACATGATATACAGAACTAATTCCATACTTGTTGGGTATAAAGATCCCCAAGGCTACTTGTTATAAAGTCTGTTTTTCACCCTTGCTATTTTCTAACTGTATTGGACTTTAGCTATGGCTAAAGCTACTCAAAGGGAATATTTTCCAGAGATCTCAGGGTTCTGCTAGAACAGAGGGGTCAGAGTTATTGCCCATGCATTCCCAACAAACACTTGAGCATTTTCTGTCTGGGGCTGTCCAGCTGTTTCCCAGAGGCAGGGAGATTTTTGATGTCTTGTGTTGCTATGACTCTTCCCCAGGCAGAATTCTCTTTCAGGTTGGTCTCTGCAGCTTCTGCTAACGGACATTAGGCATTTACGCTAACTTCTGTGTCAACTAATGACATTTTAATAACTGGCTTCAGGATTGTCTATTCATCTACACTGAAATTAAATCACTAATTATAGCTGTGGATTTTTGCCCAAGAGTGTTCTGGCCCCCAATGAATGCAATAGCAGAGGAAGTTTCTAAATTCACAAATACAGGAGTGGAGACAGATGGGCTGTCAAACCTTCCAACATGACAGACGTGCTCTTCTCTTACTATTGGACCCCAACTGCCCCCAATAAAAATCTCTCTTTTCCAGACAGACTGGGAAAGACTGTAAAAGTAAGGATATATGAGTTTGTTTCGATTTCTTAATTGGTATTTTTCAAGATAAATGTCAGTAGCAAATCAATTTTTGTAACCTTAAGCTGCTGACAGAGTGTATCAGATCTGCATAGGGGATGACCTACAACAATTCTGATTTTCAGAAATTTTGAAGACCCCAAAATGAAGGCATACAAAGTTAATTCTCATTTTTAAAAAAATATTTTCTTCAGAGATGTCACTTCACGCTTTAGTGTATTTCAGAGAGTTCAGACTCTTAAGTTTTCTTCATCTCTGTTTCCAGAGTTCCATTTTACATAGCTGCTTTTTCTTTTAACTAAAGTATTCATTTTTTTTTTCTTTCTTTCTTTTTTTAAGTACTAGGGTGGTTTTATCCTATAAATATTCTGCATTCCTTAGATTCTGTTAATTAATCTTTTAGCTATTTGCAGTAGCCAATCTGCAAATTTAGGCACATGTGCAGGACTAATCCCTAAAAATTCTCTATCAGAGTACAAGAAGCAAGTAGAAAGAACAATTTCACCTTTACAGAATCAGATACTGCCTGAACTGTTTTTGTCATCCCTTTAATTCCTGCCAAGAACAAACCATGTGAACAGATACAACCCTCTTGAGCACTAAATCTCTCACAGTTGGGAAATAACAGTTCTCCCGTCAGACCTGGGAATCCCATGGGTTGAAGGTGTAAATACATTTCAGATAAAGTAACTATAAACCATCCAGTGTTAAGTCCAGGTGGAGGTGGCTATGGAGAGGGAACTGTCTTGCTTTAAGATTCCTCAAAGATTAGGGTCCTGACCTTATTTCTCCCAAATATTCTTCAAGTTTGTATTTCTCTCTGAGAAGCAGAACAAATCAATTTTAGATAATGGCCTAGAAGAGAGATGACTGGTTATCAGATGCAGCAGTGTTCTGCACACACTGCACATCATCACAGATCTCCCAACCACCAGCAAATACGAAGTGACCTTTAACTTCCATGTTTTGATCTTATACTGAGCACAGCATACCAGATGTGAAAAATTTAGATAGAGCTCTTTAAAAGGCTACTCTTAGTTACTTAAGGAAAATCATGGGCAAGGGACAGGAATTAATACAAAAGGGCATTTGGACTTGACAAGCAAAAATCACAGATGTATGAACGCAGAATATTAGAACAAGACTGGGCAACAATACAGCTTGATAAATACATTAGTCACTATTTTATAGTATTTTGCACATTTTAAAGCAGTTCTGTCATCTGACCTCATCTTCTAAAAAACAATAGTACAATCTGAAACATCTTTCCCATAAGAGACATGGTTCAATTCCTAAAGAAGTTTTTCCTCATGTTCAGGTGGGACTTCCTGTGTTCCAATTTGTGCCCATTGCCCCTTGTCCTGTCGTTGGGCACCACTGAAAAGAGTCTGGCCCCATCCTCTTGACACCCACCCTTCAGATATTTATAAGCAGTGACAAGATCCCCCCTCAGTGTTCTTTTCTCCAGGCTGAAGAGACCCAGGTCTCTCAGCCTTTCCTCATAAGGGAGGTGCTCCAGTCCCCTGATCATCTTTGTGGCTCTCCGCTGGACTTGCTCCAGCAGTTCCCTGTCCTTCTTGAACTGGGGAGCCCAGAACTGGACACAGTACATATATCTTTTTTGTTGTGAGCTGGCTGTTGTTGTCTGGATTCAGCCCTTGAGTAGTCACTTGTCATTGTGTCTGATCCCTAAATGATAAGAGAGAGTAGGTTTTTAATTCATTTCACTTTTGCTGCTTAGAAGTTAGGTGTCTAGTTTAAAGTAACCGGCTCTCTCTACCGACCTGCCCTGGGTAATAATCTTAGGTGGGATGAATTGACCTCTGGAAGTGTACATGGTTTTTATTGCTGACCTTACAAGAAGGTCCAGACACCTTTGAGATGGCTAATGATAGATGACGTTATTCAGACCTTTAATAACCAAGGTCCCAACACACTGAATCATGCTATTGCTTTCTGCCATCATTTAAAGATTTAGGCTTAACAAACTATGATTGCCTACTTCCTTTGAACTCTGATTTTGTACAATTTATACATTATTGCTAAGGTTCTTGTAGAAGTAAATGTCCTTTGCCATGTTAGAGAACAGCTTGCAGCAGAATCCCTCCCTTTTGACAGTAGTGCCTACATGGTTTTATACCCTTACAAATGATCTGGAAAGGAAATATGAGAAAAGACTAAGAGCATTTCTAGACAAAATTTTATCTAGTTTAGTTTGGGCCACAGAAGTGGATGTTTCTGAAGCTTCAGAAGGACTTAAAAAAAAATATAAGTGTATGGGAAGGCATCAAGTTAGATGAAATTTATTATTGATAAATGCAAATCAGGGAACCATTGGGTTGTAAAATGACTGTCCTTTCTAGAGAGATACTGGCATTACTGCAGACAGCTCACTGTACAGTAGCAGCTTCCTTCTGCTAAATAAGTAAAGCTAGAACCGCAAACTGGAAGGCAGCTTATGGAAGGAATAGAATGATGTGTAATGCAAATGTTCAATAATGTGTTTAAGTACTTTATTGCATACAGTGTTGGCCCAGTCTTTTTTAAGGAAAAAAATTACAGAAATAAGAGATGTTCTGAGAAAAGCAAAGAAAATTATAAACTTCCTATAATAAAAATCAAATGTATTCCAGTTGTATGAATCAAATGTATTTAAGTAATAAGGTGGTAAAGAGGAAGGGATATGATAAAAGTAAATAAATACAAAATTTACATAAAATTAAAGATGAGAAATTGAAGGTCAGTGAGAGGAAGTAGCTGCATTCAAAATGAATTAAACTGTAGAACTTCTAAAGTTTTTCAGATCAAGTTTTGAGTCAAAAATGGGAATGAGTTTCAAGAACATACAGTTACTATACCAGAAATTTTTGAGACATTGCCCACATGTTAAATCAATCCATAGTTGCTACAGATCTATCTGAAAATGCTATGTGTAGGGGAACAGGGACCAGGTGAAGTTTATTCAAAAATGTATATTGTAGAGGTCTTATAGTCCTGAGAGTTGCCTGATCTGTCTTTTGCCTGAGACAAGATGCTGGATTAACGCCCCCACCGCTGGTTTGATCAGTACTGTGTTTCCTTTTTTTCATAGGAATTTAGGCTTCTTTTAAAAGCTGCATTTATAGACATCTTATACAATTTCACAGTGGCATTTTATCTGGGTTATAGTTGGAAACCTGTCTTCTCCAACTTCCTTGACAACCTCAAGAAGGCACTCTAGAGTGTTAATTTTGTCTGACATTTTCTTCAAACTAGTTTTTTGAGGGAAAAAAGAGATCCCTGCAGTCAATCAGTGTTTGCATTTGTTTATTCAAGCTGCTACCAGAGAAAGTTATCTTGCCAACTGGAGAGGTACGTAGGAGATCTTTACCTTATGTGCCTAAAAAGGCATCTGCAGATTGTCCTGGATAGTCATCTTGCACAACGTGAATAAATCAGATGTTCCCTATTGGTTCTTCCCTTGAGGAGTTGTCAGAATAAATAAAAATACTTCTCAGAGACTCCCAGCAATTCCAGGTAAAGAAAATAAACAAAGAAACTTCCAAATAACCCCAGAGAAAAAACTATATAAATTCTGTTTTCATCAACAGAAGATTATTATTTTGCCACATTAATGTAAATCATCAGGGTTTTTTCAGGTAATATGGTATTATAAATCCTAAATACTAAGCAATAACTAAACATTTAATGGAGACTCTGTGTTCCCATTTTCCCTTAAAGCCAGTATGATATCTCTTTCTAACATAGCATTTTTTTACTCAATTTGCTGTCTACCACCTTGGTCCTGATATGAGAAAGATATAGAGCTTTACTTTTCTCATGGGAGTTTTAATCCATAACTTTACTACCAATGAGTTCTTGTGCTATAACAAGGACTTTTAGCTCCTCCAGAGCTCAGCTGCTACATAAAGATGCATGATGAGGCAATCCCCAGTCCTAAAAAACTGTCCTAAAACCCCACAACCTACCAGTGTTGTAACACAACTTTCAGCAAGAAGGAAAAAAAAAAAAGTATAAAAACTAATTAATTTTGAGTCATTCAGAAAAATTCAGATTAGAAACAAACTAATAGATATTGGGAAATGATGTAATTGGTGTTTCGTGGGGTGAGTTTATCACATATTAGTAGAAGAACAGAGTAGGGAACAAGATAGTCCTGGAGTCTCTAACGAATGAACTTGGTCACACTTGATGAGTCTTCTCGCTCCTAAACTGTATAATCAGGCCAATTCTGGCTTGCTGTTCTTCAGGCCCCACAAATTATAAGCTTCACAGTGTCATTCTTCCAAAAGAAGGAATGGAGGGTCGCCTTCATCCAGTAGCTAGGGCACTCTCTCGGAGTGCAAGGTGAGACAGTAAATGAACCCTGACCTTCCACTGCCTCTTTTCTTCGGCCACGAGGCTACCAAGAAAGTGGCCACGAGGCTATCAAGAAAGTGTCATCAACACCATGAGAGCTTGGGCATTTTGCCATGCATCCAACTCGTATTAGGCATTCTCTGAGCATGGACAAGACTGCTGTGGAAGTGTGTGGGATATAGGTGCTTCCCACTCATTTCTCGACTATGACAGAATTTAAGCACAAATAGACACTTTGGTCCCAAGGCCATGGAGGTCTCTGTGTGCATGGAACTGGAGAAATGCAGAAGCTGTCAGTGCTGACTGAATTAAGTGTTATTGGAGCCGATGGTCCAAATTTTGCCCTTAATTTATGCTAGAAAGATACAACACAAATGGAATTTACACCAGTGAGAGCTGTAGATCCAGCTGATCAACAGCAGAAAGAGTGGTTGTTAAGAGACGTCTCTCTAAGATGACATCTAATAATTGCCTGAAGGCAGTTAGATAACTAAAAACAGAGGTAGAGTAAATTAATTGTTATTCACCAGGTTGACTGTTTAAATAGCAATAGCTCAAAATTCTACACTTTTTTTGTTCTCTGTCAAGGACAGCCAAATGTTTTTTGATGTGTGGTCTGCACAGTCGTTACAGATTGAAGCCAACATGCACAACTGTCCAAGTGTTTCTTATCTCTCCCTTTCTCATTGACACACTGTGTTGCCCCAGGCTACTTTTTGTTGGCTGTCCTTGTTTTGCCTGCCTGCTTCATTTCTGATCCTAAAATCCTGTTCTGGGGTAAAAGACTTTTCTACTTTGTCATGGATACCTCTTCACTCTGCCCTGTGAGCCAGCGGAAGCAACAAAGGGGATTAAATGCACAAAGATCTGTCTCCGTGTGACTTTATTTTTTGAACACTGCACCTGATAAAGATTCTCTGGTAATGCTAAGTGCTGGCCAGGTCCTAAGGAAAAGCTAGAGGGTTAGTCTCCAGTCAACACTGCTCTATGAAAAAAAAAAAAAAGAAAATCAGTTGGGTATATGTAAATTCTTTAGGTAAAACATGCATCTGTGAATGAAGGAATCTTCCAATCTGTAATACTACTGTGCTTTAAAGACTGGTACAACTATACATGTTCCTCCCGTGAAATAAAGAAGTCATAATCTCAAATTCTACATGTATGAAATGGCTTAATGTTTTATTTGTAGCAAAACCTTTACAGAAGACCTGTATTTTCCAGGACCTTTATTCCATCACGAAACTGCCCTCTCACAGCCACAGATATCAAAGATCTGATTCTCCCTTCACGAGAGGATAAATCAGATACTTCCAGTGAAGTTAATGGATTTACTGTGTTATGAAGTAGATGCAAAGTTCAAGCATTTAAAAGGTACAATTCTGTGAAACAAAGGGGTTTTTTTTTTTGTGATCCTTGAGTGATTACTTATGACAGGATTCACCATATTTACTCTTGTAAAAGGCAAATAATTTCTCTTTAATTTTCACTCTGGAAAGAAAATGGTTGGGAAGAGTCACAAAGTAATAACAACCTTGAACATTTACGCAACACTTCACATTTCAAACTGCTTCAGAAATATAAACCAATTAAGCTGTCATTATGATTTATGCTAAGGGAGACAAGAAATATATAAACAAAGTTAAACAGAGATGCAGGGCTCCAAACTACAGTTCTGTGAGTTACAAATCACAGAAACAGCTTAGGGATGTAAAGCACAGGGGACTGGGCTAATCCTGGGAAGTGGAGGATAAAACCATGGAGCAGACAGTAATAGCTAATACATTATTACCTAGTTACTGGTGAATGGTCACTTCTTTCCATATGCAACACAGAACACTTATGAAGACCGCTTGGCTAAATAAATGTTATCAGTTGTGCCGTTCATCACTGCAAACATCTATCGTTCATTAGCTCATTAATGACTTCCTTGAGATATCTGATTTACAATGCAATCACCCGTAGTAGGTCTGTCTAAATTGATAACCAAAGGGCAATTAAAATCACTACCCACTCCAGAGCATTAGATGATTTAAGGGGGAATTTCTATGCTACTGGTTCCTTTTAAAAGTACATTGTTAACATTAGGACCATAAATGTTAATTAGACTAATGACTTCATTCAGCAATTTCTTTTCTACACGGCCATTTGGATCAGAATCCAGCTCCTCTGTTTGAAAGGGCAAGTTCTTTTTAATTAGGACAGCTACTCCATTGGCACTAGCGATAAATGAGAGAAGAGATAAAGGTCTCACCCCCCAGCATTTTTCCTTTTTTTTTTTTTTTGTGTAGCATTCAGTATTTCAGAAAAAAACAGTTTTATTCAGGGAAAAAAAAATGAAGTCCTCATTCTTTTGATGTTAATGTACATCTTTTACAAACATTTATTTGCAGCCCAGATATTCTCATATGGTCATTTTTGAGATGAATTCTCCTCCTTGCATGCTTGAGTGGGCAGAGCAGTAGCTTTAGGTCATTGCTATTCCACTGGATCATCCCCCTAAGGCAGGGGTCTGTGCCAGAGTGAGAGCAGTTAAGAAAAAGCTTCAAAGACTATTTAATTTCAAGCCTTCTCTGCTTTTGTGCATCTCTCACCCTTCAATCACGCTCTAACCCTGTCAACGCACAAGCATGCAACTGGGAGAGGACGGGCAGCTCTTAGCAACGGTAATGCCCAGTGCCTTGCCTAGTGCTGACCTGAGCTTCAAAGCAAAGGGGTTCTGATTTGAACCTGGAGAAATCAGAACAAGAACAGACACAAGTAGCAAAAAAAGTGTGGGGTGGGGAGAAAGAGCAAGGAACACATGACTGCACTGGAAAGGCAGGAAACCTTTTTCATCATTCTTGCCTAGACTGGAAAAGCCTTATGAACTTTCAAAAGGCCACTGCCACTTTTCCCTCTTAAAAGTTGGGATGCATTATTACAGAGGAGGTTGGATTCTTACCAGTTCAGTTCCTAGCAATATTTCTTAAATCTGTCCTTTTAACTGCTGGTCATCTGTATGCACTGGGCATATGCAGTTACAGCTATTAGTGCCAGAGGATGATCCTGAGTCATCACTAAGATAAAGGTGTCAGACAAGTAGTCATGGGACAAGAAAGGATGTACCCACCAAGGCATAAAAGGAGTTGTCTATAAAGGTACTGCTTTTAATTCGTACCCGTGATTCTGGGATAAAAGGCAAAGAAGAACATTTCATGACAGAGGGCAGTGATGAGGCTACAGTTACACAGTTACTTCATGTATCAGAGCAGCAGGGTGCAAAGACTGATCTTGATACTCTCAGAGGCTCTGAAGTACCGTGTTGCTGCAGGTTCTGAGACCCGCAGGACACAATCCTGTCCCTGAAAGAGCAAAGGATAAGAAGGACTAGGCATGACCGGGACTAGACATGGCAGTAGGTCTTCACCTGGTTCATAGGTACAAATTCCTTCTGGAATCTAGTGCTGAGCTTGTGGTCAAATTATGTGTGCAAAAGCATGATGTATAGTCCCCTACAGAAAATAATAACTAGTAGGATAGGAATAATCTGTGGAGCACCCTATGTCCTCTCCACATCAGAAAGAATGGCAACTCATGCAGCCAGACGTATGCACATGTATATTCATATGTTACACACACACATATGGTAGTAATGTCATGCTTAAGCAAGATTTCTTATGCATCCACATGAGAGAGAGTTTTGAAAGTGCTTCTTAGCTTGTCCCTAACTTGGTCACCATATGGAAATATGCAGAGGCCCTTGAAGAACAATTTATTTGGGCAATACTAACAATCTGTTCCTAAGACAAAACACAGGAAGGAACTGTCTTACCCTGACATAGATCCAGAACAGTACCTCTGAAATCAATGTCTTTAATCCTACAAATGACAACAAAGCTGAGTTCCTTATTTCTAAAACCAGTATATTCCTTTTGCATACTTATGGCAGGCTAACACTTGGTCCGACTTGTTTGTACAAAACAAAATTATGACAGTCCAAAATTGCACAATTAATCATTTATTATGAAGTGTGCCAAATTCTGCTTTGGTCTAAAGAACTTTGATGGTATTGTGGCCACTTGTTACAGCTGAACTTGAACCAGTATGTCTAAACAGCAAAGTTTACAGACTTACAGATTTGCCAGGCTGAAGCGACTACAAGCATCAGTGTAATGACAATGTGATGCAGACATTGCCCCTGCTAGGGGACTACATACATTCTAACCAAAATTTATAGTAAATCAAAGGAATGTGTAGTTACTACAATAAAATAAGTCAATGGTGTAAGCCCTGCTATTAATGGTTCCCAGTGTCAGAAGATCAAAGGTGACACAGGCATGGAGAATGCACAAGAATGAGATCCTCAGATAGAAGGCAAGATCAATGATTACTGAGCAGCCTGCAAGGAAAAACTTACAGAGCTACCGTCAGTTCTGATTTTTAAGCTGACTGTCCTACATTAAAAGTGTCATTCAGAATGATCCTAAAAGTTGCTGCTGTGTGCCATTGAAGTGCTGTGTTAGCATATACTTCGTCAGTGCCTCCCTACTACAAAGTTTTTGTGTTTTCTTTGGAAATGCTGAATTTCTATGCACATTTTCTGTCCAGAAGAACTAAATTTACTGCTTTTACAGATGTCATTGTCACCATATTCACTAACCTTGCTGTGCAAGACCTATTTTTGTGTAAAGCTCCCAAAATAGCTTTTGGACTGCAGCAGCGTTGCAAGTTTGGAACAAAATCCAAGGCTAGTGGAAGTTGTACCCGACTCCCAGCCCTCATTGTTGCTCTGTTACTGGACCATCATTCTTACTGATGGTTCCCCTGAGTGCTCCTAGCTGATTTTTCTGAAGCAGACCAGAGGGCTGTCAAGTACAAACTGCTCTGTTGGCGGATAAATAGGAACTATGGAAAACAGAGGGGTGGGAGAAAGCAACAGTGAGCAGCCAAGGTAGCCAGTTCTCCACCAGGGCAGCTGGTGCCAGGGAGGATGTCTGTCAATGCCCCAACAAGGGAGTGAAATCCAGCTGTCACACTGACGTAATTAAGTCAACTCAAACACTGCACAATAAAGGATGCAAGTGTCTTTTAACCCCTTAGTTCTTTTTTGGCTCTAGTATTACCTTAACATCCAACTCTTTCATGTTCTATCGCTAAACCTCCTTTAGTTTCTTGCAAGCCTGGATTAAATACAGACATTTCAGGTCAGTAGTCAAAAAAGCTTTCTAAGTGCAGAACTAAATGCCCCTCAGATGACTGTAAAACAAAGAATGTTGTACACTGGTTGCTTTGCTGAAAAGAATAATTGGAAATCCAGAAACGTGAATGGTAGTAAGTGGATGTAAATGTTGTACTGGGTAAATGTGGAAGAAAAAATCAGGACTGCTTGATTTTGCTAGTACTTCGTGTAACTTGGAATGAGGTTTGGGACAGGTAACTTGACCGCTCATATGTCAGTCTGTCTGTTCACTAAACAGCAAGACTATTTATGGGAGAGAAAGCTTTAAAACAGAATTAACTGCTTAAACAGTGGTTAGAGACCCTTGGACAAAATCCAGTCAGAGATTTTATTTGAAGAAAGTGAAGTACGAATTGCCATGAATATGCATGTTTTTCTCACCCGTGTGACATGTTTTATAAATTGCCATGCTGATTAATCACTTGACTGTATTTTTTAGGAAAAATGAAGATATCTAATTCCTTTAAAAAATATTTTTTCTTGCATTTACTTTTTTGCGTAAGAACTTTCTTCATGGAAGCTTTTGAGCTAAATCTGACTTGTCTACTACCAGTGTAGATGTCAGTCATCAACTGAATAGCAGGCTAAACACGCTAATAGCCACGTTATTTTCCTTTTTCTTACCTCTCCAGACATAACATTTCATTAGATGAAACTGAAAAGTTAATATACAGAATGATTTTCTGTGAGGAAAGCTAGAAGGTATTTGTCATTCAGCTGATTACATTTTAATTTAAGTACAAATTGTTGGATGAGAACATTTTTTTTAAGGAATAGAAAAATAGTCGGATGCGAATTGTTTTAACAAACCTATCCCTAAGATTTCACATACTTGCATCCTGATATTTTGTTTTTCTAAGTTGGATTACAGCTTCTTAGCAAATGTATTATAAAAGAAGACATTTGAGATTAAGAACCATATTTTTAAAGAACTTTTGCCCATGCATGCTTTGCAACTTACAGTTGTTTTCTGTACATACTGTGAATCTTCATTTTTAAAAACATTAGTACTTATTTAAGCTGACTGAAAATGAAGCAATTTCCTGGCTGATGATGCTCTCTACAGAGTGGAATGGGGCAGGAAGGACAGGAAGAAAACCAGAGGGAGCTTTTCACTGAAGAGGTCAATACATTGCACAGCTACAGCCTATCAGAAACCTCTGGCACTGCTACTGTGTTGGGAAGGTGCTGCACTGATAATGCCAAATACCTCTGGCATTATAAAAGCAGAGAGTGCTCCAAGGTTCTTTGGGATGTACTATGCAGATTTTAAATGGACATTTTTGCATTTATAGACTAAACAGACGGCGTGTCCTTCTGGGACAGCCCTATTATGCAGTTGCTAAGCAGTCAAAATCTCACATGCACATGGCCCATGTGCTGTGCAATACCCAAGCAAAGCACCTACGTCAGACCTGGGTGTAAATACACCTGTGCAGGCTCCTGGCACACAGCAGTGCCCCCAGAAGCTGGCTGCAATGGCATGGGACATGCCTGCAGCTCACACAGTGCCTTCTGGCAATGCCCGTTAACCATTCTAGTCCCTAGCCATACTCAGGGCAGCTCTTCACGTGCAAAACTGCCTGCCTTATAATGTCACACGGGCGGCAGTACACTGGGAATGCCAAAACTATTAGATGGCCCCATCTGCTGTGAATGCGGAGGATGCCAGAAATAGATTCACTCGTGATGCTATGCAACAGCACTGCACCAGGCAAGTCACAACTTCTGACCTACGCTTGGAGAGAAAAAGGACTCCTGCCACAGGATGACACCAGCTCTGACCTAGCCCAGCCTGTTGGCATTTGTCACTGTTGGCGATGTACCAACACAATGAAATACTCCTCGTAGCAGAGTTCTGCAGGAGCTAGTGTGACCTGAAACAAGCCGCCTCTCTTCTTCCCTATAAGAATCTTATTAATCAGTAAGAGGGGATCATATACAGGTTCTCAGACTGTAAAATAACATGGTACCTTTGTGGACACATCCTTTTGTGAACTTGCCTGAATGATTTGACATTTGAATTGTTGCCTGCCTTTTTGGAAAAAAATCCAATCTTAGTTTTAAAAATGTAATACACGGTAACCCTGGGTATCTCATTAATTGCTTCCATTGCTAAAAACATGTGCTTTATGTCTCATCTGAACAGGTTCAAGTTACAGCCAGGGGATCGTGTTATACTTTGGCTGCGACACTGAAGAGCTATCTATTACCTGATATCTGTTTCTACAAACACAACAGAAGTACTTGTAAAGTGTGACAAAGTCACCCTTTCAGCTTTATTTTGCTAAGCCATAGAGATTCAAGCTGAGTATCCCACATAAATCATGTTTTCCGGTCCTTTAATATTTCTCATGAACTCTTCTTCAACTTGTCGTCTTCCTGCTTGAACTGCATGCACTACAACTGGACAGAGACAGCCAGGAGAGCTTCAAGCAGCTTCATACACAAAGGTGATGTCACCTCCCAGGTCCTACTGGCCTAATCCTTCGGTCTATGATCATATTATCTCTTTGCCCTAACACATCCTGTTATTGACAGCAACTGCATGACAAACTATTGGAGCAAAAATGATACATGAGATGGTATTAGCTACCTCTACAGTTTTGTAACTGAAGAATAAATGATATACAATATATTGAACGCATCACAGACCACTGAAACACTGTGACCTTGACCAAGCAAGCACAAACTCATATTCCAATGAATCTGACTTTTAGCTGATGTAAATATAATTCTTTACACTCACTTTAATAATCTCTTTTCAAGTGCTCAAGTAAGAGGTATGTTCTTATCAAGGCTTTTATCAACATTCCACATTACAGAAACTCCCTAGATATTTTGGCTCCTAGTTAAACTACCAAAATAATTAGCTGTTTATCACCTATGATTCATTTAAATAAATAATTNTCTAGTTGTACACCCATCCAGGCCATAAGACACTTGCACATTTGGTTACAGCTATAATATGTGCTGTAGTGGCAGAAAGATTGGAATCAGACTTTTAATCCTCTTGACCTGCTGCAAGCTACACTGATGTACAGTTTGTATATGTTTAATGCGACTTGTCAATGAAGACACCTTCATGCATTACGTTGAGAATATGCTGTGTCAGTGACACATTAATAAATGTAGCTGAAAAACTACAGTTTCCACAAAATGACTGAAAAAGCCTTAGCATGTAAATATGTCTCAGGCTGTAACCTGCTTCTGATACTTGTTCATGAAAAACTGGCTTCCACTTCGCATGTTTATTTTGAGTGGGCAATGGAAAGAAGAAATGTAAGAACAGGATAAAACCAATGTGAAGACAGCAAGCTTTGATGTTAGGAACCTATTCGGTTTTATTTAGGAATAATTGAAATCCCCACTCACTCTAAAAAGTTTTATGCTTTTTAGTGTTCCAAAAGATCACTCAAAACTTATTATTTATTTAGTACTGTTCATCTTCCAGGTGCTTTAATGACTAGAGCATCACAAATGAGAGACAGAAAAAACCCATAGTATTATCTAGTTCAGCCCCTACCAGTACACAGGTTTTTTTCTTGCACTGCAGTTATAGTGCTTTCCTGAGACTACTTTAAATATAATTGAGGTATAAAATCAATCTTAAGTCATCCTTTTTTTTATTCAATCCCCCAAAAGAAAGAAAAGTACATAGTTAAGATAAATTCTGTTGAGAAAGAAATCAGAATCTAACAAGTATTGTAATTTGAAAAGAGCACTTTACACATTATTTGTTCAGCCACTGGCTGAATACTCCGATTCCTCATAGTGAGAGGTGGGGGCATTTTGCAACTTGGAAGTATTGCACTGGAAGTGATAAAACCATTCAGGTTGCTTTGCTGCAGTGGTTCTTTGCTGTCAATGTTTCCTCCTCTTAAAGAATGAAGAAAAATTATTACTTTTGGAATGATTTTACTGATGCTGCTTCAACTTCCTTATATGTACAGTTTAATTCTCAAGAAGATCTGATCAAAATGAGAATGGCAAATGAGCTTTAAATGACACAAGGCAACGCAGTGGTGAAGTCCCTCATGTGTTATATAGACTTCATAGCTTTAGATTGGATTTGTATTTGTTCTGGTTTTCATTTCTAAATTCATTATTATTGATCTTCACAAAATACATATAAAGGTTTTCTTAAAAGAAATGTGGTTTATAAAGGGTTTTAAAGGACAGAAAGGTTGAACGCTGTTTAGACTAAGTCAGGAAACCCTTCCAGGCATGTGAGGGTACAAGTGAGGTTGTACAGATAGCTGTGGGCAGAGAAGGACCCTAGAGGACAGTTCTGGAGAGAGTGAAGTGTTCCTTGTCATTCCAGCCAGATATTCTCCATTCTGCTTAAATGGTGATGCACACAATGATGAATATACAGAAAAAAGCATGGGAGATTATCTAAGACATGTCTGGAGACACCCACAAGTCTCTCATATCTGTCGTCTTTACCATTCCCTTCAAAATTCTAGTCAGATTTAAAAAAAAAAAATTAAATTCACAGGTCGTTCAGGCTGCTTTTGAAGCACCTTGTATAACCCTTTTCTATTTACAATGGAAGTTTAGGATTTCATTAATACTGTTTTTCATCCCTGATACCTTCCTCTGAAGTTGTCTTTCTGCAAGCCAGACTCAAAGTGACACTAGTGTCCCGTGCACTGAAATAAAAAGAAAGTGGTTTCCCTAGCAACAATACCGACACAAAAGCTCTCATGATTTTCTCTCTCACTCCTGTGTCTTCTTAATGGCCTGAATAATCCAAATAGCAGACGAAAGCAACATGCATCTGATCTTAATGAACTGTAATGGCTAGAGACAGCATGAAAGCAAGCAAAGGAACCTGCTATTTATAAACTAGTGGATCAGATGACTCAGCTTCACCAGATTTTGGAATTATTCATATTATTTTCAGTGAGTCATTTAAGGAGATACTTTATTGTGTCAGGCTGTGTGCAAAATATTCTTACACTTCATTTTTGCCAGCAGTTTGATCTGGTAACTATAATATATAGGAGATTAAGAGAAGCATGGGTTATACCTTCAATACCATCAAGAGATGGGGAAAAAAGCAGCAGTGAATTAATGGACTGTAGAATGGAGTGGCCATTTGGATCCAATGCTCTGAAGAAGGCTCGGACCAGTTTGTGGCTGGTTGGCTCTCAGTTGAATTCTCCCCAGACTTGTTACCCAGGCATCAGTTTTGACTATTTTGGGTTTCTTTTAACACTTCAGCTCATCCTACAATAGTCATTCTGTCTACAGATGGATTTTTCTCATGGTTATGAATGTTGTAGAAAATATAAGGGAAACAAAATGAGAAAACCAAATTGTAATTGTTTGGATGGAGTGTTATCAGTCTGGTTTTGTCATTTAGCATTCATGCTACCTTTTCAGCATTTATAGTTTCAGATTAGTGTCACCTTTTATAAGATGCCTCATCCTGTACAGCTATATGCATCTTTGTTGTAAGTATAGGTGATGAGGACTGTGTATTCCTCACATTACTGTGGGAACACATCCCACACTGGGGATGCTAAAGTGTGGATGTGGTCTTCGCAGCTACTTTTACATCAACCTGTTTTTCATCATTGTTTCCAAGAACATCTATCTAAAGAACAAAATAACACTATAATTTGTGTAAAGGGAACCCTCTCAAAGTCCAGCCATGACTAACTAACAAAGTTCACTCCAGAGTCTGGCTAGATGCTGGGTAAGACAAAGACCACAAGGTTACCAATTATAGAAACTGGAAACATTGGTCTAAAATAAAGCAGAAAACAGAGCATTCCCAAATCTTCTGTAGTTTAATTCTACAATTGCGAGCTAGAGGCATTTGACAGACAGCCAAATACTTGTCTGAGATTTTATGTGATAAGCAATGTGTAATTAACGAAAGTCTTTGCTGGTTCTTCTGGGACTGAGAGAACATCTAACTATCATTAACATTCACTGGATGCCAAGACCAAATGTATAAATATTACATTACTCAAACATGAATATAAATGAAAAATGAAGTATGTGAAACTAGAGCATGAAGTGAACCTAGAAACAATTGGGAATGTCAGAAATGGGGAAAAAAAAAGATTAAGTTTCTGCAATAGACAGTTCATTGTTAACAATAGCAACTGAATCTTGTAACTTCAATCCATTGGGTGGGATTGGGCAATCGATAACAACATCTGAATTTAGGTGTCTACCTTTAACATGTAAACTCCCAGGTTATACAGTGGAGATCAGGATTACAACCCAGTTGACCAAGTGCAAGTCCCCTCTGCAGCTTTGGATGCAATAAGATAACTTGGACATTCACACAGGGTGGGAAGAGTTCAAACAGGACCTACAGGAGACATGTGCCCTTCTGGAACAGCAGCTGAAAGTCCAGTGAGATACACAAGGTCTGCATATACATTAGCATTTGAGTTTGGATCAGAAGTGCACATTTGATGCAATCCCCCATTGCTCCTATTTACCATGCATTGCTGTGCACATGAAGCCATCTCAGAACGCACAAACTGTACTCCTTTCTGATGAAACTAATGCAGAAGATGTCCTTTGGCCACCAAAGTGCGTTCAATCTGCAGGACTAGAATAGAGTGTAACCTGCAGGATGTATGCAGTGTAGGCACTGGGACCACAGGACATGTGCATTTCTCTTTACAGATCTGCTCCTATATTACCATACTACCTGCCAGTGCAAAGATAGTCTATGTTTTTCCAAATGATACCAAACACCTTTGTTTAAGCAACTGAAATTCCCTGGCCTGACACTGTCTGCGGAGATGAGGGAATGATTCCGTTCAGCCTGAAGTTGACATCTAGTGGCTGATCAGCTGAATCTCTCTCTAGGCTCTCCTTGGCTAATTAACTGGATCTCATTAACTGACAGCAGTAGGACATCAGACTCCTAGACACAAGTGGCTTGGCACTGAACTGACTCCCACCCTTTGTGTCAGCACCACAAAATCTTTTAGGGACAATAGTTTTGTTACCATCCCCAGGAAAGATAACTAGAAACTATAGTCTTCCTAGACACATGCTCTGTTGGCAATGGTTGAAACGGTGTGGGTGATCTTGGATGTCTGGTAGGTAAATAGAGCCCTTTGATGTTCTTGTCTATACATCTAATATCCTTCAGAAGCTCTACACTAAATGTTGAAAGAAAACCTAAACAAAATATCAAGTACTACTGAAATGTTTAATTCAAAGAGAACAAATTGCAGCTAATACACAAACAAGAGACATAGGGGCAGGTTAGTGCTTATGAAAAACAAATTTCTGTTATTTGTAGCCAGATGTTAGCTTCTGCTGTGATTTTTCATTTTAGCCTAAAATAAGAATTTTAATTCATAACACTAATCAAAAGCTACTCAAATCTTGTATAAAATGTAAGTAAACAATACTTGTTCACCATGTGACACTAAGATGAGTCTTGTAAAATAAACAAATAAAAATTAGCATTTTTTTTCAAAATTACAGATGGAAAAGATTTATTTTGTTCTTAAAGCTGTGTTCCAGAGACACTTAGGATAACAATCCCCCAAAATTATTTTCTCAGTCTCTGCTTTAGTTTACTTTCAATTTCCTAAATGAGAAATTTTCTGCTACTTCTTTTCAAAAACATTCTATACTCCAAAGAGTTTTGCTGTCAGAAATTAACCCTGAGAGCTAGGTGAAATTCGTCCTTTTAAAATTTAATCTGGCTAGTCTACTAATACTGCTGACAACATCCTAAATAACATCTCTTCCTTGCTGACATTTACACATTTCAAATATTTGAGAGTGTGTTTTGCAATCACTTTTTCATCATAGGTATATAGATCATTTAATCTTTTCATTATGCTGGTCTCTCTGGACTCGATTAAAAATTAAATTGAATAAATACATAAATACTCTGAATAATTAGGTAAAATTCCCCATCTACTTTATCCACACTGCTTACAGCTTACTCCTTTCTCTGGATTTGTTTCCCAAATAATATTCTAAACCTTAATTTGAATGCAAACTTTAAAGAGCATTCAACAGAAAATCTTCTAACTCACCTTGGCACTACTAAGATTTTTGCCACAAGTATTTTCAATCATCTTAAGTGCTGGTCATTTTTAACCTAAAGTAACTGGATTCAAAAGATAGGAAAAATCTTCAGAAATTACATCATTACTTCAGTTAATGTTGAGATAATTGATAACAAAACTGCTTAACACCAGACATGTGACTCCCAATACAGGATTCTGAGTTTTGACAGGCTTCTGTAATAATAAAAACCTCTGAGGATATGAAAGTATATGAGAAAATTTCCACTGGAATTTATGAGCCCCACTAAGTGTTTGCTGTAGGCAGTAAAAACTTTCTCCTAAGCACTTGTGGAGAGATTTTTTCCCCCTCTATACTAATAGTCCATACTCATGTGAAGTAAAAAACTCCCAAATAACCATATGATTATAAAGATGTATCTTTCTTTTCATTTTACAGTTTCTCAAATTTACCCATTCTTACCACTTGAGCACTTTGTGTGGGTAACTACTTTGTGGATGAGTTCATTTCAAGGATTATTAAAATTCTGAGCTATGATTAGTGATTTGATTTGAACAGAGAGGTCATGTGTTCTGGGTTATAACAGGAATAATAATATGCAAAATCCTAAATGGAGGACAATAACAAAACAGCATGTTTATGGACATACTGCAACAAATATTCACATTGATTGCTGATGTATCTGCTGAGTTCTAAATACCCAGAACACCGAATAAACTGTAAGAAAATCAGTAAAATGAGAGTACAAACAAGTAGTATATTAGAGTGAAGGGATATTTCAATTCCCAAAGTAATAACCACTGAAATAGATGTCATATTATTTACTGTATTTTCATTTCTTAACATCATTCATTTCAAACCCGCAGACTAAATAGCATACATTAAGATAATTTTTGATAACTATCAGTGAAAATATAATTTTAAAAGCACCTTTAAAATTCAGCACCTTCTGATTGAGGCTTTTCCAGGTTCATTAACTGACCTGGCTGAGTACATCATAACTTTATATTTGGATAGCATGGTGATTTTGTAAGTGACTTTAAGATGGGAAAATAAAAGCTATAATATCCAAAACCCAAACATCTAAATCCATCTCATCAGTAATTTTCACATTCAACTACTGTCTTAGCCTTATGATAGCTATTTCCTACTGGCAATAAGATGCTTCTAGTCATGTATTTTTCACATTATTTCAGGCAGACTGCCTTCGGGTTTATTTCTCAAAACTATAAGTTATCTTATATGCTACCAATTTTAAATATATAGTGTCATTATATGTTCACCAAATATCTACTCCATGATCTGATTTCTAAACATTCAATCCATTCCTTGTTTGAATGTGCATCTTAAGTGTAGGGCACTGTGAAAACATAAGTATTGATTTTGGAATTAATATTTTAAAGACGTATAAAATAAATTTGAATTATGTCATGATTCTTTTAACGTTTTTTTATAGAATGTATTGTCTAAACGATGTGTGACAACTTTGTCCCAGTAATAGGATGACTAGAGAAAGACACCTTCCATTAATGACTGCAGCTGCTCCAGTATGAGACAAGCTTGGGAAGCCTTATTATACTGGCGATGCAACTGCACCTTATGACTCAAACGTTAAACTATGGATATGAATCTCTTGAATGAGACTCCTGTGAATCTCCTGAGAACCAAATCCCTCTTGCCCACTCCATTGTCCAGTTGTGTTCACTAACACAAATTAATTTTCTTTGCAGACTTATAAAATACATTGTTTTAAAAATAGGCCTTTGGTTCTTTAACTCTGGTGTATATAATGAGTTAATTAGCCATAATTTGAACCAGTTTATTGGATTAAGAAATAATGAGTATGAAATTATGAAAGGCAATACACAAATTTTTCTAGCTTTAGATGTTGTACTCTAGATGATAAAATATTCGAGAACTATTCTTCTTAATTATCCAAAACACAGCAGATTCTCCTATACCCTCCTCAGAAGAGGCAGAGCAACATCACCTAGATTTCTTAGTTTTTTTCCTTAATTGTGAAATGACTGAGGACTAATCAGAATTTTTGTCACAGTAACTTGATTGGGAGTGTGAAAAAATATCCCTCACAGCCCCCTCAATTAACACGACTGCATTGACAAAAACCCCCGACTGGACATATTTATACTAGCAGACAAAGCCTTTTATTGGGATAGTTTATCTTATTCAAGGAACCAGTGGGAGTTCTGTCCTTATAAAATCTCTCTCGCTAACACAAGCTACATCTTCTCAAGAATGTTTTGCTGATCTGAATATATCAGAAAATATGTTTTAGTGTAAGAACTCTTTAATTCAATAAACAATTAATACAATTCAAGCCTTAATGCTTTTACTGTATAAATTAATTAAAATTAACTTATATAGTAATTACAATTAATGGTAGCAAAATATTACCTCATATTCAACCAAAGTTTTAATCAAACTCCTGTCATTTTCGAAAGTATTGTATGTATCTCAGAATTCAGTGTTCGTTCAGATACACTATTTTTTATCTTGTCTCCTTTATATGAAGGCTTTTCTAATATTGAAAGTCCTCTCTAGACCTTTTTGGAACCTTCCAGGTTATGTCCGTACATCCTCCCTTCTGTATCTTTCCTTTCTTTACTCCCTTCTTTGCCTTTCATTCTGCTGTTGTCATTTTAGCTATTTAAAAAATTATGCTGTTTGGGGGGAAAAAAGAAGCATGTTTTCCTACTAGGGCCTGGAACCTAAATGAATTGCCTTGGATAGCAGGAGACAAAGTGCTCAGATATAGTTCCCTTTTCACACATATGTTTGAAATCTGATTTTATTGCTGTGCTTCAGAAGCAATATTATCTCAGTCTCATTGACATCTATTTTACTGAACTTATTGCTATCTTAGTTCATTGCAATTGCAATCTTTGCTCTCGAATTATAGGTGAAAGATACTAATTTTCAGGTAGTTACTCATGGTTCATGCGGGACCATTTAGGAGTGTATCTGTTGTGTAAAAACATATCTTAAACACAGATCTTCAAAAAAGCTCCTAAGTTACCTGGAGGAAAAGATATCCTTGCAAAGTATACCACACAAGTACCAGAACAGGTAGAAGATTGCAGAATCTAGAAAGTACAAATAATAACACAAGCAAGAGAAAATATAGGTCTTATTAAAAAGTATGAAATAATCAATGAACTGGTGAAAACTGAAATATTTTGTGAAGATGACGACGAGATATTGATTGCATTTATTAAGAAATGGTTTCCATGAAAGCAAAACCATTAACTTTTGAGAAATAAGTTCTTCGGGGATTTAAGATATTTAGTCCTTATGGTTCTTCATAAAGCACCATTGAAACTCTTTAGTTGGAATAAGGCTGGGGAAGCTTCAAAGTCGCAAAGGGATACTTTGTACCAGGAAGCATCACCCCTGAGGAACTAATAAAATAAACAGGTAAGAAAGCTTCTCCAGGAATGACTTATATTTGCTGCAATGAAAACAAGAACACGACTATATCAAAGAAGGAGCCACAAGTCAGTGAAGGTGTGCAGGAAAAAGATAGAGCCAGCAAAAGACAAAATGAAGTAATTCTAACCAAGGGAGAGAACGGACAAATGCCGGCATAAAGCAAAGTTATTAATAAGTAATGATAGCTGGTATCCAAGCCCCATTGGAGGTACAAGGAGGGCCTGGTGCGGCGTGTGAAGCTCCCAGCCTGCCTCTGTGGGCAGGAAGTCCCTTCTCCAGCCTTTTTGGAGGGGAAGACAGGCAGTCTTGCTGCAAGACCCCATTCCTCTGAGCAGCAGGCCTCGGTGAAGAGGCTGAGGGGACCGGGGCACCGTCAAATCAGTCTTCCTCTGTGCCACAGAACACAAGGCTTTTCTAAACCAATTCTAATGTGAAATAAAGCACAGATGGGATAGCTTTCTGTGCGTTTGTTTTCTGGAAAAAAAAAAATTGCTTGCTGCTGTAATAAGAATAGTCCAGATTCACTTTTTTCCACCTTATATTACCTACTTAATTTCCAGTCATCCTACATAGATTTGCAGTACCTCAAAGTTTTGGTTTCTTCCAGACTAAACATCCTGCCATTTCCCGTCACACCCAAAGGATATTTAATTTTAATACCACCTTACTCCCTCTAATTTAATCTGCAAATACTAATTTTTTCAGTCCTTCCATTTACTTCTTCAGCTTGGTTCCTCTTCTCCCTTCCTGTGATGCTTTGTGATGAGGTCCCAGGCTACAGACGGCAAACCCGTCCATATGCTAGTGAGGAGAGTGTTAAAGCAGTGAAGCTGGTGGAGAAAAGACAGTGAGCACTGACTGGAAGAGCTGCAGTGAAGTGACATGTTTATAATTTACACCTTGGGTCCAGAATTTGGAGCACCTCAGTGCCAAAAACAAGTCAAAAAAAAAAAAGCACATATCAGGAAAGAATAACATCAGAATACATACACTGATTCTAGGAATACTTAGAAAATATTTAGGAATAGTTTAGTAATAGTTAGACTGAACAAATTACAAGTGAGAATGCAGGGTGGGAGAAATCAGGCAGGAATATGATCATTACCTCTTTTAGGAGGGTCAAACCCAGATTAAGAAGAAAAATGAATTAAGATGGCCTCAGTGAATACAAATAGGAACAGTGGATTGATGCTGTGCAAAAGGAAATCTCCAGCCAAGTATAAGGAAGCATTTTCTCACCGTTAGGATGTTAGATTACAGAGCAGTCTCCCAAGGGAGGTGGTGCAAGGAGCTTCACTGTATGAGTCGTTTAGAATTAGACTGAAACAAAGCACCTGCATATACCACAGGCAACATAGCTTCGTTGGCAGGCAGACAACCTCAACGACCTGACAAGCCTTAACCAGCTCTCCTTTCTATCATTCCATTTTAGTCTGTTCGGATTAAGGAAAATGAGAAAAAATAGCATTCTATGAAGCACTCATGTATTCATTTCCTCAAGTGGCTGATTACAAATGAAAAATACGTAAATGATCATAAATATTCAGACATCTGATAGGTAAAACTAATGATTAACTGAACTATTCTCTGGTTTGTGTTATTATTTAGGAAGTTGTTTTAAAGCATTCCCTCTCTCCCCCTACAGAAATGATGAATTTTTCTTGCCAGAAGGTGAGCCAGCCAGGGGTAATCAAATACATAAACAAGATTTAGTTATACCTGGAATGATTATGGTTAGAGCATTTATTTTTGGACTCCTACTGCTTGAAATATCTAACTTTGCAGACACTCCTTGAGCAATGCCAAAGCAAAAATGGTAGCAGCAGAAAGGAAGATGGTAGTGCTGGTAGAAACCATTCATGTCTGAGCAGCAAGACATCCTAAATTTGCTCCCCTGAGTTTTTCAGCATGTATTTCAGAGGACTGAATACCTCATTTGCTTCTCCTTCAATTCCAGCCATCATGGGCTCAACAGGGAATGAAGATTTAGCGTGAGGTTTTGGGGGAGTTTACAGGAAAAGAACATAGGCAACAAGTTGATAATTTATTCTTAATCCACTTCTGATATTGAAATTCACTCTCCTCTTTATTATTCTTTACAGTTATTTTCCATGTATGAAAAGGAATTAACATATCTGTAATTATATGTTGCAGAATGTGGGGGCAAAAAAGTAGAATGACAAAGAAGAGTTCAGTGTTCTCAAAACAGGGATAACAGGTAACCTCCATTGCAGAAAACCAGTACATGACCTCTTGGACTAGTAGTGAGAACATTTAATGCATTTATCAAATTTGAAGTTTGAAGAAGAATGAATAAAATATCAATATTTAGGAAAGAGGGAAAAATATCCAACACACTGGCCCATTATTCTGACCTCAAAACTATGCAGGGCTTTAAAACACACTTTGATGAAGAGAAGCGGTAACGTGATCTCTCTTCAGTTTGAGAGTTTTACCTGGACCCTCATATAGGAAGAGACTAAAATAACATGGTTTGTTCAGCTTAGCAGAACAAGGATGAGGTAGAAGACAAAGATGCTGCATTTGTAAGGGGTGATGTAAGAGTGAAATGAAAAACCAATTGGTACTTAAATATCATTTTTAATGCCATTTCAGACATTGTAGGCTATCATGTGTAACCTCCAGAAACTGTTCCAGAAAAGTGCAAATCTTACAGGTCATTTGTAATATCTTCCAGTCCCACATGGGAACTACGTTGGATATCATTCATACGCAAGGGTATCTCAAAAATGCAAAGGACAATGAAGTTTAGGCCCTCGATCTGCTACGAAACCAAAGAGTCATGTAAAGAAAATCCAGTACTGGCATAAAAGTGAATGGCATGGGCTTATAAGGAACAAAGGCTAGAAATTAGAGATCATTATCTATGTAGAAGAGGAGTGATGTTCTAGAGCAGTATTTCCATACGAAATAAGGACAAGATATTGTACGATTGTGAGATAGATCTTGATAAGTTTACAACAGCAGCAGGCTGGAATCCGTTTCTTAGCAAGAACTTAATGATGCAGAATGAGGGAGGAAGCTCCTGTGGCCAAAGCATGCAGCCAGAAGCATACAGTGTGTGCCAACAGGATGGCCAAACTGAGACCTTTAAACTAGGAATTACAGGAGAAGTAGAGATTTCTCAACAAGCGAGCAAGTTGTGGATGCGGTAGGCAAGCTAAAAGCCAGGGGAGATGGGAAGAGAAGGGACATAGAAATCAACAAAACAATGCTGAACTGGAATCACTTTAAACATAGGTATATGAAGAAGGAAGTGCCTATGGAACAGTCTTGTGGGGAAAGCTCTTGAGACTGTTCTGGTGAATGAGCATGCCTGGGTGCCTCTCTGAAATACTTTGATGCTGCCAGATGCAGCGTGGGGAACCAATGGGAGGAATTAGAAGTTTATGTGCAGTTACAGTCATTGAGCTAATGGAGACATGATGGGATAACTCACACAACTAGACTTCTGCAATGGTTGGATACAGGTTCTTTTGGAAAGACAGACTGGAAAGGCAAGAGGAGCATGTTGACCTTTTTGTGAGACTGCAGCTGGAATGCCTGGAGCTCTGCCTGGGGACAATATACTGGTGCATTGGGTTGTTCTTCCCCAGGTGCAAGACTGCATTTCCTTTTGCTGAACTACATGAGTTTCCTCTCAGCCTAATTCTCCAGCCTGTCCAGGTCCACCTGAATGGCAGCACAACCACCTCGTGTATCAGCCACTCCCAGTTTTGTATCATCTGTAAACTTGCTGAGGGTACACTGTCCTGTTGTCTAGATCATTAATGAAGATGTTTGAGGATCAGTATCATCCCCAGTATCAACCCCTGGGATACACCACTAGTGGCTCACCTCCAACTTGACTTTGTACCACTGATCACAACCCTCTGGACCTGGCTGTTTGGCCAGTTTTCAATCCACCTCACTGTTCGCTTATGTAATCCATATTTTGTCAGCTTGTCTATGAGGGTGTTGTCAGAAACAGTATTAAAAGTCTTACTAAAGCCCAGCTAGAAAACATCCACTGCCCTCTCCTCCCTCACAAAGCTAGTCACTAGATGATCTGAAGAGGCCCCTTCCAACCTAAATGATTCTGTGAGTCTGTGATCTTGAGGATGACCATTTCCTAGTCTGTGCCAGACAAGAAGAGTAGACAGATTGCGGCAATCTGTCTGTCAGATAACAGATAGCCACTGTAATGTCAAAATGATTGGCACTGATTAATATCAGGTTTACTGATATGAGTAAACCTGGAACCTGACCCCTACCTGTCAGACTACTTTTGCAATCCTAAGGAATTTTAGAGCTGACTTCCTCTAAATTTATGCTCATCAGAGCTATTGATGAAAATGGTAGCTCGTCTCTGTTTCTGTACCCAGTAGACTAAAACATTGATGCCTTTCACTGTCCTCTGAAGAGGCACCAGCCCTTGAGTACAGTCCCTGTTCTGCTAAGGACCTCCTCTGGGATCTGAAATAGGTCTTAATCTGTGTAAGAGTGTTCACCTTGTCTACTTTACTCCTTCAGCAGGTGCCCTGTCATTTAGTGCACCCAAAGTTAAGAACTGAAATTCTCAATATAGAGAATAGAGAGAACTGAATGCCTCTAGGGGGTGATTAAGAGCATTAAGTTACATACTTAACATTACACAGTGTGAATAACCTCTCAATCACATGCTGTTTTTCCTGGAGAATTCCTGACTCATTCACACAATGAAAATGTACAGAATGAAAAAGTTCAGTGAGAAAGATGGATATTCAATATTTATTTTTGTATGAATGCTGTGTGTCTTCATAACACATATCATGTAAACTTTTGCAGTTTATGAAGTAGAAGTGCTGTGGAGAATTTTTTTATTCCCTAATCCAAAACCACAAATAAAACATTGAAAGTAGCTGGTTTGTTTTACCTTCTTTTGCCTTGATGACATATGTGGAATGGCACTTCTGAAAGTAAATCCTATCTCACAAACCAATGTATTACTGAGCACCCTCAGAATGAGGAGTGGAAAGAATGAGATAAAGCAGCAGAGAAAAGTAATTATTCTGTAAATTGCAGTTCAGCTGCATGAAGATGACTATAAAAATATATCACTACAGTTTGCCCAACACTTTTTTACAAATAAAGATTTTACTGACAAGCCGAAAAGTTATGGCAGTGCTGAAAACAGTGGAAACTGCAACCTGTAATTAAAACAACAAAACAAAACACCTCACCCCCCCCCTCCCCCCAGTTTTTATATACATTAATAATATTCTGTAAGAACAGTGCATTTCTAAGGGGAAAAACCTGTCTTGAAAAATTTACTGTCTATGTAATGCAGGTTTCTTCCTGAATCTCACTTATCTAATTGGATTGCCACACTTCAATAAAAGGGTCTCTTGACTTCATACTAGCTGTCACCATTGGAAGACACTACATAAAAATTAGGCTCTGTACAGCCATGTGCCATTAAAGTAAACACTCCAAACACACACTCTATATACATAAGATGAGGAGCTGATGAAACATTCAAAACCCAGACTGATTTTCCCAAGACATCATCCTTTAATCTTATGCCTGGAGTGACTTTCTTTTTTCCCCATGTGACTTTCACTGACAATATCACTAGTACCAAGAGTCAAAACCAGTTTAGGATGCAGTAAATTACTCGTAACTGATAAAACCCAAAAGCCATACAGAATTTAGGGAGAAACTGCTTAAAGCCCAGAGGGTCACAGATGCAGGCTCTGCTCCAGCTGATTCAACCTAAGCCTCAATGTAGAAGATATCACCAACTTTTTCCTCACAGCCCCCCAAAAAATCTTTCTCCTTGCTTCTCTAAGCTTGCACTAAAGAGTGAGGCAAGAAGGTTACTAAGCCATAGTTAGCTTTGCCTCCTCGTGACACAAAACACCTCCTGTTGACTGTGTTCCTGTTAGAGGTTTCTACCTTACCCGTAAGTATAATCCCAGTAAGGAAAAAGCAACAGCTTTATGGATGGCAAAGCAATATCTTTGCTTTACCCTAATCAACCAATTGTACTCTCTTCATCTCTAGGTTCTTCCATCAGCTAGAAGAACCCACCCTGACGCTGGCAGTAACCCCTTAATGTGGGGGTTGCAACGAGGCAGTAAAGGCTGGGGACTGATATTGCAAAGGCACTGCCAGGTAAGGTTATGAAGGAATTTGTTAAATACAGGGGGAATTCCTTCATTTCCATCACTTTGATTTGTTTCCTTTCTCTTTCCAACTAAATTTCACCACTGAGCATATAATCATGCACATCTTCATACCATCTGTCCCCTTTTACATTTTTTATAGCTGAATCAGTCAGAGTTTTAATTTGAATTTTCATCAGTCAAGAGATTTTTATCCTGTCTCAGACAGAGAAGCAGAGGTTTTCCAAAGATAATAACAATTTCAGTAGCCTACAGGAGATTTAATTTCTATTTCTTTTAGTTGCAGAGTTTTTATGCTCAGCAAACTAGTATCCAAATACAGCTGGGAAAATGTGACAATGAAGTGTGTGCTAAGGATTACCGACACAACTACTTGCAACCAAAATCTCCACAGGGAGGTGGAAAGAATTTTTCTCAAAGGACTCTCAATTACAACAGCCAGCGGCTTTTGGTTAGGTCTAACTCATAACACAAATTTCTGTCTGACAGAAGCTGACAAGTGTCAGCTTGGTGAGGGGATACTGCTTCCCTTGGCACACTCTTTCTCCATCTGTAGCAAGTGAAGAGGTCCTCAAAACAGTAGTGGTGCAGGATCTGCTCCACAGCCTGTGTCCTCTGCCATGAGGTCTCTGAGAGGCCTTGCACATACTGGGCAAGGGAGGAGGAAATACTTGCACCTTCCCCCTTGCCTCTCTATAAAAGTATTTCAAAACCTTATCATAGAAAACTGTTAATGAGATATTTTGTGATAGTAAGCAGCTTGTGCAGCCTACTGTAATATAAAAAAGGTAAACTAGCTTGCTTTAGAATAACCCTTTTGCGGCTATTATGAACCAGACGGAATATAATTCTCTTTAACACCATGTGTTAAAAATGCTGACTGTAATATTGTTCCATACCAGAAGCTGTGCTTTAAATATTTTTAGGTGGGAATTAACTCTCCTAGTGGAGTTTTAAGCTGTGATATCATTCAGCTTCTCCTTTTGTATATAGTTAAACTAATATAACATATTTCTTGTTAAACTGGGCAAGAAGGCAGGTGTGAGCTACCATTCCAAGATCTTCCCAGTGATGGGACCTTCCACCTCCTTAGAGTGAGAGGACACTGCACTCCCAGTCATAAGAGCCATTCGATCATCATTGTTTTTGCCTGTCTTTTAAACACTCTTCTCTGTTTGCCACTCTTGGCTAATTTACCAGCACCCTTTTACTCATCACAGCACCCACCTCTTCTCTCTTCCTCACTTATTTCTCCACACTCCCACCTGCATAACTCCTCACTCAACTCAGCATTTGCTTTTGCCTTTCTTGTGCTTGCTAGCACCAGCTCCTACAAAATCTCTTTGTATCTCCCTGTTGCTCCTGACATGCCCTCAGGAAGAACTATTTAGATCCACACTATGATGTCACCGATTTTACGATTTCACAGAATCACAGAATGATTGAGGTTGCAAGGGACCTCCAGAGATCGTCTCATCCAACCCTCTTGCACAAGCAGGGTCACCTGGAGCAGGTTGCCCAGGACCATGTCCAGACTGCTTTTGAATATCTTCAAGGATGGAGACTCCACAACCTCTCCGGGCAACCTGTGCCAGTTCTTGGTCACCCTCACAGTAAAAAAGTGTTTTGTGATATTCAGATGGAACCCGCATTTCTGTTTGTGCCCATTGCTTCTTCAATACCTCTCTTTACCTCTTTCACACCTCTTTCATATCTCTCTCTAAGTGTTCCTATGTACAGTCATCAGTATCAGTACAGTATCACTGTATCAGTACTGTACCAGTACAGTTGTGACAGCAATCAAATCACTCGCCCATGGAGACCCACAGCTTGACATTCTGTTACAGTTGTCTCTTTTTTTTCTTCTTGTGCTTCCCTTACTGACTGTTTTCATCTATTGTCCTTCATCTCATGCTGCAAGTATAAATTCCTGAGGGAACTTTTTCTGCTTCTGCAGCACCTAGTCAACGGTTCCTGGTCTATGCCTGGGGCTCCCTGACACCATGTAGGTACAAACAGCAACAAGAAATAAGGTCAGTTTGTTTCTTTCCTTTAAAGCTCCTATAACCTCTATGCTTATTAGGGGAGAGCATTCATATGCACAGAGCGTGAAGGAAGAAGAACTGTATCAATCCCCTACAATCAACCTCAATGTCTGTGGAAGATCCTACAAATGTGTCTATCAATTGATGGAAAGGTTATTTGATT
Organism: Fregata magnificens; assembly: GCA_013389945.1. NCBI lineage: Eukaryota > Metazoa > Chordata > Aves > Suliformes > Fregatidae > Fregata > Fregata magnificens. Next base: position 187,252 of record WAAD01022374.1, read on the forward strand.
CCCTATCATCACTATTAGGTCATTATTCTTATCAGGCACATCACTATGCAACTCAGAAGGACTTAAACATTTTTTTTTATTATTGTAGATTTTTCTCCTGGAGTCCAAAATTCAGTGATAGAGTATGCAACATAATTTGGGGGTGAACTAAGATCAAAGCAAGATTTTTGTCTTCGCATTCCTCTGATCTTCAGCAGCCTTGAGGAAGCTCTAAACTAGGTCAGATATCAACATGTTGTGGTCACGGCTAAGCTGCATCCTATCTCTTCCTAGTAATGGCTGAGGGAGCTTAGACTTACA
>WAAD01022374.1:187589-199999 GCA_013389945.1 Fregata magnificens
ACTTACAGTTAAATGAGTCTGGAAAGATAAATCTAAGTCCTGAAAAGCCACTCAGTCTGCGGATGCTGTCGCACCTCTCCTGCACCACTTTCAGTGCTGAATATATTGAATTTTCCTTATGCTGGCATAGGTTTCTTCTGCATCAGTAGGATCTTTTAAAGCTTATTCTATATTTCTGGCTTTTTTTTTTTTTTCTGTATGCATGACATAAAGTAACTGTAGATGTAGGTCATCAACTGGGCTATTACATTTCATTATCTACCAGCATATTTGATGTTGATTTCTGATTGTATCTCCATTAGTTTTACAAGAAATACAAGGGGAGCCTTCCATTGGCCAAAAACCACTGTGGATCTATTTATTCTTTCATTATACAAGGTAAAACATAGAGTAATTATATTTGAAAACAGAATAAACCCAATATACGGATTTCCCTACACTCGAAAGGTTTTGTTTGTTTGTTTTTAATATCTTCAGGGTTTTTTGTTTTGTTTTGTTTTTAATCAGAAACTGCCTTGCTTTGAAACACAAACACTTCTTTTAGTGCTTGGGTTTTGTTGTTTTTTTTATCTTGTTTTAATTAGATCACTTGGGAAGTAATGTAACACTATTGCAGAAAAAATTGTATCAGTAGCTGAATCCTTCTTTTCAATTAACCACACAAATCCAGGCCCTCTTCCCACACTTATGCTATATTATTCCACACTTGGCACAGTCTACTTCTCTCAAAGTCCTTCATTGTTTTAAGGTCATCTTGATAGGAAAGAGCCCATTCCTTTGTTTTGCGCCAGCAGGCAGCAAGGTGCACACTTTTGTTCACCTGTCTGGAGTCCACCATAGCAGCCATGACCAGGGTTGCATGCAGTACTGCAAAGTCCTAGAATAACTCGCTATTGAAACAGAGTAATCAGTGAGATTTCAAAAAAGCGCAACTCCTCCCAAGGCCATAAAAAGGAATTTTTTGTCTTGCTGCAGAGCAATTTCTGCTGAAAGAATAGAAATGCAGAAACTACAATCCAATCCTTGCTAGTACAGAGAAGCCTTATATTGGTTTTATGGAACATTGTGCAAACAAAGGAAGACTCTAAGGGTCAGTTTTGCTCCCAGGGAACTCCTCACTACAGGTGTGTCAGGGAGGCAGAAGCATGGACAGGCAACCAAGGAGAAACAGAGAAATGTTTCCTGGATACACAGGGCAGAATTAGGAAGGCCAAAGAACAGCTAGAGCTGAAATTGCTGAAGGACATCAAGGGCAACAGGAAAGGTTTCTACAGCCACAGCAGCAAGAAAAGGAAGACCAGGGAAAACATGGGCCTGCTGCCCAATGTGACAGGTGACCAAGTGATGGAGAGCATGAAAAAGGCTACCTCAGTGAAGGACTCGATGTCTTCACTCCCTCAGCCTTTACTGGCAAGGTCTGCTGCTCACTCCCAGGCCTTTCATATCTTTGCTTAGTAGCAAAGACTGGCAGAGGCAGGTACTATCCATGGTACAGAAGGATTAGATTAGGTACTAATTATGTCAGCTGAACATATGCAAGTCCATAGGACTGGATAGGATGCATCTGAATGTGCTGGGAAGCTGGCTTGATGTTATTTTGGGTCCATTCTCTATCATGTTTGAAAAGCTGCGGTGATTAAGGGAGCAAAGGCTAGAGAAGGCAATTGCTAAAATCGTCTTCAAAAAAGGCAAGAACGATTTAGGGAACATACTCAGAAAAAAAATAATCCTTTGATTCATAGGAAGATGTTAATAGGAAAGTATTATGGAAGCTTCAGTATACCTTGTCTTTAGAAAATAAAACTGCTTCAGTATTTTTCAAAAATTCTGAGGTTGACAAAATGGAAAGCCTTGTAGCAATGGGGATTTTCTCCATATGTTTTAGGAAGAAACTCCTAAACACTTTTTGGACGGCAGTTTATGGTATTTGGAAGAATGCTACTTGCTACAGGAAGGTGATCATTTCTCATCTGAAGCCGAAAAATGAGAAATATCACAAATACAAATGTGTAGTATCCAAGAGGATATAAAATCCAGAGGAACTTCATAAAGACATAATAACATGATAATTGCATGTAAACTGGATATGATGTAACAAACATTGTGTCTTTCCAGTAACATATTAAAAAATGGAGATGTCTATAACTGAGCAATCTAGCTAAACATTTCTTGTAAGCAATGACACTTCATTATGATTTGTAATTTGAGATGTTAAATTCTTTAAAATCTTTTGTAATAACTACAGACAAATGTGCCTTATCAGTGTGATAGCCTGATAGCTCAGGCTGTACAGAGTTTGACAGTGTTTTTCTAATACAGTCTGCATTTAAACCAAAACAGCACAATACATACTGCCATTGAAGTTCAGGTAGAAACATATCTGAAATGCACACATTAACAGGTTGTGATCTGTTTTATTAAAAAAACCCAGAGTCAAGACCTAATGTGTCACACAGACAGCATTAACAAACACTATACTGAAGCAGACAATACTATACTACAGCCTTTAATTAATCCCTCTACTAGTGCAGGAATATTTCTGCTAATGACTACTTTTAAACTTCGTAAGAGATGAAACTTGGATCTCCACCTCTGGAGGTTATTCTAACATTTAAATCACATCAGTATGAGAAAATTTGTTCCCAATATTAAATCCAAATGTTCATCTTTTCCAGATAGATCATGTTAGCCTTGGTTACTTATACGCCCAACTTTGAATTATCTGTATTCATCCATTGGGTTCACACATTTTAAATTCTCTGAGCTTCTCAATCATTACTCAACAAAGCTCTATCTGATGAGTTCTCTAAATTTATTCCCTACAGCTCTCCTGGTAATTTGCATTACTTTTGTCTGGGCACTTCAGTTTGTTAATACCTCTCTGGTAGTGACTGCACAGAAATGTAAAGAATAGGGCAGGTCTTGGGCTGAGCTGACACACGGTCAACCCAGCTCAGAAAAATGCATAAAAGCAAAGGTCGTTCTTGATTTGTCTGCAGCTGAGATAATCTTGGTGCAGATCTAGTTTTGATATAAAATAAAGTACATTGACAGTTGTTTCACTGAGCCTGTTTGAGCAGAAAGGGTTTCTGGAGTACACAGACCCATATAATATGTGCTCTGTGGCACCTGATCCTGCTCTACATCCTGGGAACATACATGAGCACAGAAAAGTGTTGTGTGCCTGGGGAACATACATCCATCTGATTTCCTTAGGAAAATTACCAGCTGATGTGATTTAAAGCAACCCTGAGCTGACAATAATTTGCTGCTTGTGGTAGCCACAGAATCTCAACAGAACACAAATTAGATGAATTGAATGTCCATGCACACTTCTGCTGAGCTACGCAGCACTAGCCAGCAGAATTATGGGTTCTACCAAGCCCTATGTGACAGTGGCTAGTCTCTGACCTTTTGCCTGACACAACTGCCTGAAAGAAGCACTGCACATTGACTCAGGGAGAGCACCAGCCAACACCCTGGGATGGTCAGAAACACTGCTCTGGCCACGTAGCACCCTCTACTTAGGCAGCAGAGATGTCTGTCAGGCCAGGTAAGGAGTTCGGTCTAGGACCCAACTGCATCACAGCTCAGTCAAGTGCATCCTAATCACATCCTACTGAACCCATCCACAGATCAAGTCTATCCATGGCCGTCCTTGGTACAACCGTCTACTGGGCGGGGGATGTAAGCAGAAAGACGCTCCTGGAGATAGAGACAATTTCAATGACTGTTGGTTTTCTTTCAGCTGAACCCTGTTAGAAGCCGTGGGGAAGCCAGTGATGTCTTTGATTTGTCTGGAAGTGCACAGGATGAAGGAGCCATCACATCTTTGCATCAGGATCCTGTCTGTTTAAAGGCAGAATGGTCCAACTCTTCCAATTTCACACGGAAAAATATAGTCACATAAGCTTCTATTTCCTGGGTGCCTATGGAAGTGTGTTTGACCTATACTGACACACGTGGCCCAGGTGCCACTTTTTCATAGAAGAGTAGAATCATAGAACCATTTAGGTTGGAAAAGACATTTAAGATCATCGAGTCCAACCATAAAACTGCCAAGTCCACCACTAAACCATGTCCCTAAGTGCCGCATCTACAAGTCTTTTAAATACCTCCAGGGATGGTGACTCAACCACTTCCCTGGGCAGCCTGTTCCAATGCTTGATAATCCTTTCGGTGAAGAAATTTTTCCTAATATCCAATCTAAACCTCACCTGGTGCAACTTGAAGCCGTTTCCTCTTGTCCTATCATTTGCTACTTGGGAAAAGAGATTGACACTCACATCACCACAACCTCCTTTTGGGTAGTTGTAGAGACCAATCATGCTACATTATGATGCATATCTTGATGTCATCTTTTCTTATTGCTTGCGTTGTTGCAGTAGGCCAAAACTGACCATAACTTCATTATTTCTGAAAGAATAGTACTTGCCTATTGATATGGCCTGGAGCCTCGGGTATCTGTAAGCTTTCCCCAGCCAGCAGCTTGGCTGCAGCGTCACCAGTCTGCTGTGGAAGATGGTGACATGCTGCAGGACCCATGTAGGGGAGGGAACCCTCTAACCATAAGCTTTGTTGCAGAAAAGGGAGAAGAGCCCAAGCTGCAGGAGTGAGAGGACCACAGCAGGACTATGGACAACTACTCTCACCTGACAGCCCCAGCAGCAGGAGGCAAGCAGCATCACTCGCAAAACAGTTATTGTTTTGATGTCACCAGTGTTCCTGTCTCTGGATGCTAGCTAAGACAAAGGCCTGATTTCCTAAGACAGAAGCAACTACACACCAGGAATACCTGTTATTAAAATAATGAGGATTTATACAGCCTCCAGTTCAGAACAGAGAGGAAGGATACATTCTGTCACACTAATCCTACATTTCAGAAAGTTTAAAAAGGCACTGTAGAAGTTATAAAAGTAGCCCTTTATATTGCAATAATATAATGTTACAAAGCAGCTGCTTTTCATAAAAAAAGAAAATCATATTTATTCAATTTTGATTCCTTCTTTATTACTTCCCTGAGAAAATGACAAAATACTTAAATAAACTTTAAAAAAAGAAGTAAATGTGATGTTTTATGCCTTAAAATGCATTAACAAATGTAGAGAGGATTCCTTATAGATGTTGATATATCCACTGGCATTACAGTTTTGAGCTTCTGAGCATTTACATTTTTGAGGGCTATGCTTCTCACTTTATTTTTTAAGAAGAAAAATAATTTCATTTCATACTTTGCATTTCATACTTAATGATGAGATTCAACTCCCTCTTACCTTACCTTACCCCAAGGGTAAGGGAGGAAACACAAGAAAGCCCATAAAATCTTACTAAAATAGAACAGGTACAAGAACTCAATCAGATCATGAAGTCACTGACTGTATTTAAGATTTCTTCTCCTATTTTTTGACCTAAATGTTGATATATCCACATTTACCTGTTCTCTGAATATGGTGGGGAGAAGTGGACATCATATTGGTATGGGATCTACCACTTCAAGAGGCACTTTCAACAGGAATGTGATCTTTACTATAAAGTATCTCATTTCATTCATCTGTGCCCTTGACAACACTTTCTGCTGTTAAAAGACATGGTTTTTGAAGGACTACTTCTGATTTTATCTATATACATCTACCCTCCTGTTTCCTTTGTTTTCCATTTTAGATCAGAATATTTCATTAACTACTGTGTTTAGGTCTTAGGAGGGTAGTATTTTATTATCTTTGTTTTGATTCGTTTCCTTTGTATCCCTCTGCTGTAGAGGGCTCAGGATGTCCTGCTCATAAGGGAACGCTGTATACAGTAAGTGGGTGGAATTGTGAATTCCTTACAATTTTTTACATGGAAGAATGGAATCAAAACTACTGGAATCAAACACCACCTCTTTATAAAACCATTGTCACCACAATGTGCTAATTAAAAAGCCTTTGCCTACGTGGAGCAGTCCTTAACTCATATTTTAAATTTAAAGATAGTAAAATGAAATGTTAATTGAAAATCCATTAGCTGAACAGAAGGTTTTACATCATTTAGAAGGTTTTAGGATAAATTTGGCTTGAGAGATGGAATGAAAGCTTATGTAAAACTTAATGTCTTCTTGGGTATGAGGACTTTCTCCAGGTGAATGGAATCAGAGCACCTCCCGGTGTTGCTTATGTGCCGGTATGTGGTAAGAGTCACAGGCAAGACCTCAGCTTAACCCACATTCACTTTCCCATGGGAGCTCATCATAATGGTGACTCAACAGAAAACATGTAAGCTGACCCCTTAAAACTGTTCCTAAAAAAACTGTAAGTTTTGTGTCCTCAAATAAACAAGTAATACAGAACACTAAGGTTTTACCAACGGGATGTATTCAACCTTTTTCTTAAAGACTTAATAATTACAGAGTTCTGGAATATTAAGGAAACTCCAGCTAACATTCAGCCTTCTGCCAAATAATACTCCATCAGTATAAAAAATATGGGTGAAATTCTGTCTCCATTTATGCCAGCTGGAATTTTACCATGGATTTCAGTGGGACCAAGGGAAGACCACGGTCACATAAGCGGTTAAACAGCTTCAGCAAGTTTTGAATTTTAACCAGTGAATGAATTTGAGATAATTCCAAACAATCAAACAAATGATAAAAAGTGGATGTTTAAAAAAAGTCATGGCACAATAACTAAAATGATTGCTTTTCATGGATAAATTAAGGACTATTCTTATATTAATAGTAAATAAGATGTCTTTTATAAAACAACTGTTATGGAGCTCTTCTGAGGCAAACAAAAATTTGATAGAAAAAAGAGAGTTCTACTTAGTACATTATTCATAGATGTACTGGTTGAATTCACTTATTTTCATAATTTTGCCACATTTTTAACAGTTATGAACAAGATTTTCTATGTCTGCATTTCTTATAGAGTTCCACACTGCTAAAATCCCTCTTGCTTTTGTGTATTTGAAATGCATTTATGTCCTTATGGATTATCAACAAACACGTTCCTTTTTCTTACAGTATTTATACACTGAATAATTCTTGTTATTTCTGGTACTGCTCCTGCATATGTTACTTTAAAAAGGCAATTATACCCATAGCATGCATTACTTTTGCACTCTTACATTATTAATACTTCATAATGATGTCTTACCATAACCTTCGATCATGTGCCTTAACATGTCTGGGTTTTGGAAATAATATTGAAGGTGTTACATTCCTGCTTATGAGCATTGACATTCTTATCCAATATACATTTCAAGTACCTTTTCAGTCTACTTATATGCTGCACTGGCTAAGAAATTTTGCTGATCTAATAAGGAGATGGGAACAGCCTTTTAAGTCAGTGATCCAGGAATTCTCCATACAAGTTTTGACATATCAGAGAGGTGACAGTATACCAAGCCAACCCTCCTATTGGAGAAGTAGTAAAAGACAGCACACACATATACACACAGTTTGTCTGTTCATCACAGCTTTGTTATTTGCATTTTATAGATTTGCACACATTGTGCCAATTCAAAGACCATCTATGAACTCCATTCCAGAAACTGGAAAAGGAATGTGGATTATTTTGCTGGGGCACATCCTCCTGTGCTACATGAGCCTGCATAACAGAGGCAGGTGGCTTTCACTCTGCACAGGAACATTTCCTCCTCTGGTGCAGAACTATGGTTATTTTACCTCACCCAATATCTGTGTTGGAAACAAGTTTTATCTCCAATGAAGTTATCATTCTGGGCCAAATCAGAATTCCTTTAATCAGTACAGTAAATTGGAATTCTGCTAAAAAGGAACAAAGTGAAACCTTTAGGATTTTGCTGTGCTATTACACAAAGACCTCCAAATAAATGAGTTTGGTGTGCTTCAGGCAAACACTCCCTGCCCCAAATAGCAATGCCTTGGTGGAATTCACTGAAATTTTATTACAAATTCAGAACTCAGTGACAATCTCATTGAAGTTAATGTGACTTGGACTGTTAATCTGAGTGAGAGTGGAAGTGAGGCTTGTATTCTTCTTTCTCTCATTCTGCATTGAATAGTGTCACCTAGATTGCCATGGAACTTTACCACAGGTAAACTGCAAAACATGCAGCAACATGTTTATGTACCATTATGTATGTTTAAAATAATTCATATTTATAAAGATGGCTTGGTCTTTCCAGCAGTTGCTCAAAAAGGCATAAATAGAAAAGGTCAAAATAGTAATGGATTTGGTCCTACTGAAACTAAATATTTTCATATTTGCAAAACTGGTAAAAAAGAGATTTGTAGAGTTTTTGTCATTAACATACTGTTGTTTTTCTACAGCACTTTGGAGTACTACAGTCATTCACAGTTGTCACAAAAGTGGTAGACAAAGAAAGGTGTACTCAAAGCCTAAGTAGTAAGGAGGTCACAGAGCATCCTACTTTTAATTCTGAAGCTTTTATAACTTAAAAATCTATTTTAAAACTCAAAAAATAACATGTGCTTCAAAAAAGAAAAGAACTATAGAACTATACTTTTCTAAGAATACATACTGGTTTCACTTTTAGATTATATCCTGTCCAAGTTAAAATCACAATTATTATTTGCTTGCACCAGAACAAAACGTTTCTGATTGATTGTTTTCACTGGTTTTCTCATTACTATAAGAAAATATCTCTCCTCCCAACAATACTGAATACTATAATGAGCAATACAAAGACTCAGTGTCATATAAGTCTCCACTTGGTCTCCTTCTCCTCTGGTTTACCTGGATGTTTCTGATTTTCTTTGGAATTCATACAGTAGAAGGTAAATTGACCAAATCAACCCTTCTAGTCAAAAAGTGGTGAAAAACAACACATGTACACAAAGTCTGTCTTTTTATCTCAACTAAATGAGAAAACCCTTCTTTAAAACATATTTCTGGTAGAGACAAACTGGTACATAGTGGCTGTGGTTAGACAATCAGCATAGACCGACTCAGTTAAACTATAGAAACTTAACTAAATACAGAATGATTTTTCAAGACAAAAAAAGCAATAAAAAAAGAAATCTGCAAACCAATCTATTAACATTGCGAATCATTAAAAAGAAGGCTGATTTGTGTCAGAGGCCTGATAACCAGTGTTGACGAAGAGAGAAATTTGTCTCCCAGAACATGCATGCTCACATAAGTTGCTTGATCTTTGGAAGGATTCAAAATCATCTTCTTTTAGTGGAGGGAATTGAAAATTTCTTTGCTCTGATTGGTATAATTGTCACCAGTAAACTTAATCACTACAGACTTAATGTGCTCAGCGAAACTTGTGATGGAATGGTTAGCAAAATCCTTCCCCAAGGAAGGTACTACAGTCATGAGGAATTAATCAGGAAACGGGGGGTGTAACTTTGTAAGGTCATGTCCAAAAGTCTTTCTATGGGAACATGAGAAACAGTGTCTGTAAACTAGGTATATTTTCTAATGTGCTACCTATTGTTTGCCATAATACATAGACAGATAACATATTATCTATTATTTGTCAGAATGCACATCTGGTGATTGGGAAACCTGGGAATCAAAGACAGGATTTATGCAGAAATTGGTCTGTTGAGTTTATTTTGTTTTGCGTTTAGTTTCTGACTTCTTGGCTTCAGTGAACTTGTCATCTGTGATCAGTGAATGATGTGACAGACATTGTATAGTCACGACTTTGGACCTCTCTTCAGCTAGGTCCTCAGCCAGTTTAAGGAGTTACACAGACTTCCTCAAACAATATTTCACGTTGCTGTCCACTCAGCTCTGGTAGCTGGTATTAAGAGACACCCCTCAGTATCCCTCGAGGGACAGAAGAGCACTGTGAATTAATTTAACCTAGCAGTTCAATCTCTACAAACTTGCTACAAACTAATGAAATCACATGGTCAAGCAATGACAGACTTGTGCTATACTTAAGCTCCTTTAATGTCAGTTTCAAACACCTAAGGTAACAAAAAGATACTTCAAGAAAGGCTTGTTATTTAATGAATCTCTGATAAACATAAAATTGTGGTGTTGTACTTGTATTAATGTTTAGGTAACTTCTACCATTAGGTGTCAGACAGTGGGGAAAAAAGTAGAAAAGGAAAAGATGATGTGTATTCCTTTATTTGACATTCTTTAATGGAAATCTTTGTTACAAGTTCTGTATTGATATAACTCTTTATGAAAATTTATTTACTTTCCAATGGGTACTTTGTGCTTATTAGGTGAGAAAGGATTACCTTCTTTCCTGCTATTTATAACACAGCTAATGATTTTCTTTGGGGTGAGTAGCTTCTTATTTATCTTCAGATGCTTTCCTCGACAGGGACAAAGTCAGGACAAAATGGCCTTCATTGCTTCATTTGCTACAAGGTAAAAATATGGGGCTGCTTCCTGTAAATGGTTCTGCTCACCCAGGTATTCTCATTTGTGTGGGTCATATTTTTCATATAAAGGGTGTTCCCTCTCATTTTGAGGATTACAGTAAAAAGACCTATCCATTACTCATTTATCTTATATACTAGTGTATTTCTAAGAAGCATCTGGTTTAAAATAGCATAACCTCATTCTGGTTTTATTAAAATGCCCTGCTATGTAACTGCCCTTCCATTTATAGTAGTGTCACTTTCAGGATAGCTGTTTTGGAAAAGGTTTAAAATCAGATGAATCATCAGTTCTCCCAGGAAGCACTGTTCTGCAATAAGCTCCTGGCTCTTTGCCCCATACAGACATTTTCTAATACAGTCATTAGGACAGTTCCTATCCCTCTGTCATATTAAAAAATTAATGAGTTCTTTCCAGTAACCTTACAAAGCCCGTAAGGTATGACATTGCAAATCCTTCCTGTTTTACTTAAATAGTGAGGTTTCAACCCTTGATATAGATTGGTATTTGCAGGATCACACATGCAAAGGAAAAGTGTCAGCCTTACAACTGATTTCTGTTGTATAGTTGGTTTGTCCTCTGTTAGAAAAGCAGCTGTTTGCTGAAATTTTGTGGAAATCTCCTCAAGTATTTGGCATAAAGAACTAGTGTTTCTTTCCTATAAGTGCAACATATTATTCTGTTTCTCTTAACCAGTATAATGTACTAAAATTACAATGAACCCATCTGCATTTAGCTTTTACATATGAAAATATTTTCATAATTGCCATATGGCTCTTCACAAATTTCTGATAACAGTAGCAATGACACGTTTGTAATGGGATGTCCCAGTGCAATTCCATCAAATTAGAAAAAAACCATAATGGAAACATGAGACAGATTTAACAATAAAAGTGTGCTTACCTTCATATGTTCCACTTTCTAAGAGAGCACCACTTTTCTCCAATTCCATAAAATCTTCAACAGTGATGAAAATATAGTCCACACCAGGGACTTCCCCCTCCTTATGTGGCCTTGTGGTGCCTATTAATAAGACAAAAGACACACTGTCNTGATATGTATTTTCTATGGCTTCAAACAAAGTCTTGTCTACAATTAATCTGCTTCATGATCTTTTAAACATTTATTTAGTACAAAAACCAATAAATCTCTAAGTAAATCTGTAAGGGTTATATTCACATTGCTTCTTTCAGTGCCATAAGTGGACTTGATAAATGGTTAGGCTTAAGGGACTGAGTGATTCAAATCACCTGCTAACCATGCTGTCAAGCTGCAAAGGTGCTTATATTCAGTTATTGCCTCTATTGTCATCTCTGGATGACAGAACTCCATAAATGCTGATAGACAATATTTCATACATGCTGAGAAGTGACTTGGCTTAGCTAGCAGAAGTTGAGATGTTAGCAGGGAAGCATCTGAATTTGACCTAATTTCCTAATGGTCTAGTTTATTGTGGTCAGGCTATCGCTACTTTGACTGAAACCACTAAATAAGTCTCAAAACTCCATTTGGAAATGGGAGAGTNTAGTCCACACCAGGGACTTCCCCCTCCTTATGTGGCCTTGTGGTGCCTATTAATAAGACAAAAGACACACTGTCAAGCACATGACCTAAATGTAGAATTATCTTTTTGAAAGTTTTGGAAAATTTACAAACTAAACCATTTACATAACACATTATGTAGCACATCCTCCTTGTAAGGATGTATTTCAAAACCATACAGATACATTTGTTGAAGCTGACAGAGGTATATGAGATGCATGTTTAAGATCATGCCAGATGTTCTTTGGATCCATATTATTTATTCTCACCGATGAAAATATATCATACTGCTATTCTTTTTATGTTGGTTGAAAGACCCTCAGTGACACCGGGCATTCAGAGGTAACCCAAATCTTTGATATGTATTTTCTATGGCTTCAAACAAAGTCTTGTCTACAATTAATCTGCTTCATGATCTTTTAAACATTTATTTAGTACAAAAACCAATAAATCTCTAAGTAAATCTGTAAGGGTTATATTCACATTGCTTCTTTCAGTGCCATAAGTGGACTTGATAAATGGTTAGGCTTAAGGGAC